>APFE031151224.1:45093-105976 GCA_000404065.3 Pinus taeda
GAAATGTTATGGTTTTGAACCATGGTATTGGGGAAGGCCTAGGACTATAAAAGAGGAAGGAGATCTTGTGACAAATTACCATCCGGATTATTATTGAAGATCTGATAAAGTGCTAGAGCTGGTATATTAGATGGTGACGCAGATCTGGATCTGAAGGAAGGAGGAACCTTAGCGCAAAAGGAAGGATAAGGTCTATTCATGGGTCATAATCTTTAAGCCTAAATGGTAGTATCTCTGTATGATTTTGATCTGCTTGATGTGGCACTTGTCGGATCTATAAGTCTGATAATTAGTGATTGAATATCCGAAAGAGTGTGTTGTCCTTTATAGATCTGTACGCAGGTTCAGTAAATCGAAGGCGCGTATACACGCAGTTTAGGGGAAGTAAAGTCGCGTATACGCAGGTTGTTCCATACGCAGACGCGTATGCACGCAAGTTGCACACTGTTGAAATTGTGTATATGCTTTAAGCTGTGATCTAGCTGTTTCTGCTTATTGCTGCTGTGTTCTGGGTTCTGCTGTGTGGTTTCTGGTACAGTGTTCTGTGTACCGCTGTCAGAGAAGTATCTACTTGTTTCAGATCTAGTTGGTGAAAAGGAGATTGGTTGATTCTTGATGATTGTTTGATGTTCATGGATCCAGTTTGAAAATTGATTAAAAGTGGTCCCTGGAAGAAAGAGAAGGTTGTAGCCTTCTGTAGGCTAGCACCTACGTACTAGTACAAGAGCTAAGGGGGTTGTAGCTCTCTTCCAGGAAAGCTGGAAAACGAGAGAGAGTTCTAGCTCTCTGCAGGTTGCAGCCTGCGTACTGGTAAAGGACTGCACCAGTACATTGTAAACAGAAGTTTCTAATTAAATAAAGATAGAGACGAATTGCAGCAGGTGGTTTTCACCCACATTGGGTTTCCACCTTATATCTTGTGTTCTTGTGTGTGATTGTCTTTCTACTTTGTTTTACTGTCTTTGGTTACTAGTTATTTGATTCTACATCTCAGATTAACAATCATCATCAGAAAGTTAGAGTAAATTAAAAGATTGCTTTGTATACGCGGGTTTCCTTCTGAATAGTTGCATATATACGCGGGTTTAATTAACTGAAGTAGAGTATACAATTTGGTTTTAGAAAAGGAATATTTGACCTGATAATACTCCCCCCCCCCCCCCCCTCTCAGTATTATTTCCAACACATCTATCTGGCCCTCAAAAATGGGAATATCAAAGCTAACTTGTACCTTAAAAGAAGTGGTTGCTGGATGAAGATGCGTCGCCTGTGGGTAGTCGTTGAAGGATCTGGGAAAAGTTATCCATCAACGCGTTCCTTTATCACTCAAGGGCTTCCTCGAGTAGTATTTTGAAAGGATATCCTACTTCCTCCTCTTTATTTTCTTCCACCATGGGAGGTCATTGGGTTTTACGAGGTTGTTCTTGCAAAGGTTCAACTAGATCAAGCCCTAACTCCTTATACCCTAACCTCATTGGGTACATGCAAAGAAAAAGAGAAAGAGCAGACCACTCTGATACCACTGATCCAAACTTATGCAGGAACACAACAAAATACAAAAATACCCATATACACAGACATGAAGTAGAAATAAAACTTCATTTTATTAATATCAAAGAACTGAAATATGCTTACATACAAAAATAAAAATAAACTAGCATGGGTGATGGTAACTTATCTCTGAGAAGAGATGTAGCAACTACATGCCTCTAAAATGTGTTGCAATGAGGCTCAAAGGCTTATATATTATTGATAAACAATGGAAACGTTAAACATCAAAAAACCTAACCCTAGGAGACGAAGCGCCAAAATGGTGGGCCTCGTTTGGGTAAATCGGTACATCAACTTCTCAGTGTCGTAACTTTGGCCTACGATCTCCGTTTTGATATCATAATACCTTGTTTTGAATATCTCGAAGAGGATGCCAACAAAAAATTTAGGAGTTGGATTAAATTTTTTTTGGTCTCTTCGTTTTCCCTAAAACGTCTTTTAGTCCCTCAAAATGGCTCCAGAAGTTTAGGACCTGAAAAACTGCCAAAAATGGTTAGTTGTGCTATAATTAAGGATAATGAAAAGAAACAATGGTGGGGGTCCAAGTGGAATAGGTCGGTGGCCACCAATATCCACTTGGATCAAAATTAAAACATTTACAAATTTTACCCCTTTAATGTTTTAAAATATGTACTTGGATTTAAAACTTTTATTTAAAATTGTGTGGGATGTTGATGATTTGACTTTTTATTGCACAACAAAGAAGTCATGTGCAACAAACTAAAATTAAATGTATAGTTATGATGTATATTTCAAATCAAGGAACCCTAACCATTCAATTTTCATGAGAGAAATTTATTTCAGGATTGATTCTTATAGTTTTATTGTTCAATGATTATTAAGAAACTCATAATAAACAAGAATAAAAACAAAATAATCAAAGTAAAATGAACTTCCTTGATGATTTCATTGTGGTTGCTCATCCTTATCTGCATAATTAGCAAGATTTCACAATTTCATTATTCAATAAGGAATAGTGAAAATCAAACAAAGACTAATATACCTCTAAACCTAACCTAAACTACTCAATGGTCACAACATCAAGTAAATTCATATTTCTAATGTAACCATTGACATAGATCCAATCCTGCAATGACAAAGAGATATCCAATTAGTAAAATAATTAGAGCATACTAAAATTAAAAATAAACAAATCATGCTTACCTAGAAAGTGTTTATTAAAAAACAAGGCAAGTATGATCTTACCATTCTTCAAGAAATTTGCTCAGTAAGACTTCTCAAGCCTATCTCTGATCATATCCTAATATAGACTAAATTGTTCAAAATAATTATGATGAAAACTAAAAGGACCTTGTAGAATAATCTTGATATTATTAATAGGATCAATTTCAAATATTACATCAAAAGGATGAGAACTTATCAAAGTTTCATATTGAAAATGAAGTATCTCATTCTCTTGATAATTCTTATTGCGACCAGATTTTTAAAAATTAACAAGTTGAGATGAAGTGACAGGATATAACAATATCTTTAAACCATCATTACTTAATGCATAAGTTTCATGACTCATATAATTATGAAAATTAGTAATATTATTTTATCTACTCTCCTCTTTAAACTCAAATGATTTATTATGATGAGAACATGATCCTTTGTTAAACATAGATCGATCTAAATCAATAGAGGAGATACTTTGAGATAGACTTGAATCATTTATTAATTCCCTACTAATAACCATGGGATGAGATATTATCTTCACAAGGACATGAAAATGAGATTTCATACTTATGTTTATGAAGTTGTATTTCATCATCTAGTAAATCATCATCATAATCATTGTAACAAACTTTCCTCTCTTGCAAGTCATAACAAAGATACGATTCATTAACATCGACAAATGGATATCTGAGATACTCGTTAACATGTTAATTATTTTCAATCTCAATTTCATGAACAATATCTAAGGAAACCTTATCAAGCTCATCTTGTTGATTTGCATTATTTTCCTCTTTACTTAAATCCAAACTAGTTATAATAGATGTTTGAGCATGAAGATCAAATGAATAATTATTGCATGTATCAATATTCATAAATAAATCAGGATACATGAAATAATGACTACCAAAGTATATATGATTTTCATGAAGTGAAACGTCTTCCATAAGATTATTAATCATACTCTGCATAATAGATTAATCTTCTACTAGAATTATAGGGACTGGTTCAAAATCAACTTCTAAGGGAGCTATCATTGACATGATCGCTAGTTGAGTCCATATTTCTTATGAAATTCACCTTTGCTAATTTTTCCTCTTTACAATAAACATTAAAAGGGGTTTCATGAGAATTACAATCCAAATTCATTTTAGATTCACAAAAACATGGAATATCAAATCTTGTAGTAAATGATTGTAATGAGATGTGGGATTCGTTAGTTGGCTCTAAATATTCCAAGGCAAGATCAGGATTAACCATTGGCTTAATCAACCTTGGAACAATATAAGTCCTTGTCATTCTTATGTTTATTTCTGGCAAGAGAAAGTTTAAGAAACCATAAGGTTAACTTATCCCTAGGGGGCAAATCTTTTAAATGGAATCTACAACAAAGTACATGAAATATAGAAGAGAACTCTTCCAATGATTCATTTTCATACATAGACAAACTATTGATTTCTAAACACAATGAATCATAATCATACTCTTGATGAGAATAAAGAAATGTATCAATGAATTGGTCCCAAGAATTAATCGATTTGGGTGGAAGTGCTTTGAGCCAGTTAAGTATCCTCCCCTGCAAAGTGAAAGTGAACATCCTGCATAACTAATTAGTAGTCAATTATCCAAAATATTTACATTGACATATAAAATAGTGAAGATATACAAGAGAGAAAAAATAATAATCCTCACCATAAAATATAAACTTAGACAATTATTTTGTTGTCTTTGGAGGGATATCTGATTATGGAAAATTGAACACATCTTCACATTTAGAAGTTGGGGTAGGAGCCATTGATTAATGAAGTAATAAAATAGTGAATCCATATAGGTTAGCTTGGCTTGTAACCTACCTTCAAGAACATGTAATATTACACAAGAATAATTAAAAATATGGAATTATAGAGGCTAAGGGTTTAATGATCTACTCAATTAACTTTCCTTTGGACCTCCTAGTGCCATTTTGGTGACGCAAGTGTTGTGCACCCTAGTCAACAAGGGAGAAAGAACCAAGACTAGAGCTCTTATAGTCCTAATTTCTTGGTGTGGTCATCCTCGATGGGTTTTAAGGCTCTAATAACCTTTCACATCTTCCTCTCGTAACAACCCTGAGTTGATTTTCCATGTAAATGGAAGGACATTATAAAGGAAAAATAAGACCAAGGTCATGGGACATGTATTCCAAGTTGAATGATGGGAAAAAATTAAGGTAGGAATCACTTGTGGTTAATTATTGGCTATGGAAATTGGCATTGGAATTGGCAAAGGAAAACAACAATAAAATTGCAATTAATTCAAGAAATAAAGGAAAATTTAAGAAAAGGAAGATGAAGAGACAATAATAATGCATGCAAGGGAAAATGAAGGAAAAGAAGAGTGAAAATAAAATAAAATGAGACAGGGAGAATTCTATGACTCTCTTAGTTATTTTTGGGATCATACACACTCTTCTCACTTTTGGAGGAGAGAGAGAGAGAGAGGGAGAGCACTATACAAGAGAAGAGATCACTTGGACACAAGAAAGTAGGTAAGTAAATGACAAGCAAAGAAAAACCAAGGGAGTGCAAGAACAAGATTGGAAGAGAAACTACAACAAGAGGATTTTGTAGGTAATAGGTTGCATGTGTGATTTCCATGATAAGATTTGAATGCATTGTGTATGCATTTGGTTTACATTGTTATTTTACTGTCATTAGAATTGGATTTTCTTGGATTGACAGTGGTTACAACATCGGATTTTCCATTTAGTGGATATCCATGGTGTGTTGGGATTCATTATTGGTTAAGTTTTGGATTGCCAAAATATTTTGGATCCAGGTGAGGTCGTCTTAGGAAAATCCCAAGGGTTGGGGGTGGAGATGGTTTTTCTTGGAAGCCCTTGAGAGATGTGTGGAGACAAGAAAATTCCTTTGGGTATGGTGAAGAAATTCTAAGGAATCCAATATTTTGTTGGTTTGGTGATCTATGGACTGGCTTAGGTGAGATCACAATGGCTTGAGGATGGAGATGGTTTAACCTCTGGAGTCCATGTTTGGTCATATTTGGTTTATCCCATGAGATCCCACATTCATGCTTGGAATATGTCACAGGGGTGATTGGCTGAAAGGAAGATTTGGTTCAACCCAATCTATGGTCGAGTGGTATGTGGAAGTCCCTGACTTGGTTGGAATTTTCATGTGTTATCATGTGTTACTCCTTATTGAGATTAATGAGCACAAGTTCTAATTTTATAGCTAATTTTCCATGGTTCCATTATGGTTCAATGTTGGTTACATGCATTGTATATTTATCCTTTTATGATGTGCCCTTGTTATGGATCCATTTCATGGCTTGATTGGATCTTGGTTACACTATATGAATGTGTGAGGTAATGTGTTTTGTTGCATGTAGTAAGAGAGGGAAGCAAGTATTCTTGATGATTCTTTGATGAACTTAATGAGTTATTGTACAGATATGCATTCATGAACTAAGGTACTATGCTTACAAAGTGTTTTTGTAAATTATTATCATATGTATTGGAGAATTTTGAGTAGGGATTGAGTCAAGAGCAGTGCAAGAAGACCCATATAGGAAGCTCTAATAGTTTTGGCCAGTTCTAGGCAATGGACCTGTAGGCTAGCCCTAAAGATCCAAAATAGGGCTTTTGGATGCACTCTCAGATCCCAAAAAAAAGTTTTGTAGCCACATGGAGGGTGAGTTGTGCACGTGGCTAGAGCCTTCTCGATGCATACAAAGGTCTACATGTGTGCGGTTGGGCTATAAAGTCAAGTAGAAATAAAAGTTCCAGCTCATGGATGGATCACCGGTGGGTGTTATTTGATACCTGGGTGATCAAGTGTCCGTATAGGTTGTAGTAAAGTTTAAAAGTAGTATGCCCCACTTCCATAAATGGAATTTGGTTATCGGGCCATGCATAGTAACTCTCAGCGCATGTATACCCTAGAGAGCTTGTAAACATGGGTAAATGTGGGGTGCGGTGTTACAGGGTGGTATCCGAGCAGTTTTGTACCCTATAAAACTTTCTCTAATACCGAAGTTACAAAGTTGTATCAAGGCAAGGTTTACAGTATTAGACCTCGAGGTAAATGCAGATGGTTATGGTTATCATGCATACATCTACTATCACAGTTTTTTATTATCATCTCAATTCATGCATGATGTTGATATGTTGTTGCTATTATTATAGATTATGCTAATCTGGAGCGACGTGTGGATATGATAGCCTCCCCTGAGATACATAGAGGTATTATTTTGATTATGTATTTTATTTGGTTTTTCTAACATGGTACATTTGCAGGACAATATAAGACCAAGGATGAAGAGAAGAATATTTGAGTATAGTTCATATGACTCCCCTTACTGGTTAAAAGAGACATTAATGGGTTGGGAAAAGTCAGTTGAACAACAGGGAGGGGGAGACTCTCCTAATCTAGTGGATACATTGAGGATTGTGAAGTAGAGATCATAAGCTGTAAAGCGGATAATGAGAATTTGACTGAAGCTCATGAAAGACTTGCAAAAACTCAAGAAAAGAAAGCTAAAGTTAATGTCATGATTCTTCAAAACCTTTCAGACTGATAGAAGTAGGGACAACTCGGGATCAATCATGGAGGTAGGTAGGAGGAAAAGAGTAATGGGGAAGATGGTAGTAGGTCTTAGAAAAGGTACAGAATGGACCATGATGACACAACAACAAGTGGAAAATCCTTAAGTACATACAGATTTTGTTTTATCTCTTCTTCTAGGAGACATCATCACCATCACTACTAGCATCATAGGAGGAGCGATTTTTTCCAAAGGAACTCAAGAAAGACAAACCTCCTAATTTTGATGGGGAAATGAAGAAATTAGAAGATGTTAAATCATGGCTACTTGGGATGAAGAAATATTTTAGATAATATGACTACTCAAAGAACATGAAAGCCAATATAGCTACCTCTAGTCTCAAAGGAAAGGAAAATATTTGGTGGGAAGATGTAAGAATGTTAGAGGCATAAGAGAAGAGAAGTTGACTTGGGATGAGTTTGAAAGACTCTTCAGGAACAAGTAACTATATGCGAGGTATTATGATGGAAATTCCAAGGAATTCTATGAGATCGGGATGGGCTCCGTGACATATGAAGAATACAAAACTAGATTTCTAGATTTATTGATATTTGTTGAGATTTGTTGAGATTTCATCAGTGGATTGCGATTGTCATTCAAAGAACAAATTGAGTTTCATGAGCCTTAGTCATTTGAGGAATCCATTAGTAAGTTAAAGCATTTCTATGAGAATTCAAAGAGAGATCCCGAGTTCAAGTGTGGCTGGAAAGGTAATGACAAGACTAAAATAAAATGGCCCAAGAAGTGAGGAATATCTCAGGATGCAAATGAGAAGGAGAATGCAGCCCCTCATAAGAAGTTCAATGCATCTAAGAATGTACATGGGTCTCAACATGTGGAGCAGTAGAATACGGGCATTAGAAGTGAACTGTGAAGTGTTAGATTTATGGTAAAGACAATCGCAAGAAGTATTTTTCTTTGTACCAGGGTGGGAGGCCACATATCTATAGTGCTCAGGAGGTGTAGATAGCTGGGGATGTAGGTCAGAGCATTCCATAGATCTATGAAACACTTGATAACAAGTAGGAAGACCATCAATCATATATTATCGAGATGGAAGGTAAACTTCATGATCAATTTTTTTCCATTTTGATTGGTCCTCGATCTAATTATAGATATGTTAGTCCTAACTTGACGGATAAATGTCATTTGAATAAATAAGTGCATTCAAAATCTTGGTTAGTGCTGTTGGCTATAGGGACCGAGACAAGAGTTCACCACTAGATGATATCTTGTGCATTTGACTTAATGTCATGCCTACAATAGCACACCTAAATGTGCTTGCTTTGGGTGCATGTAGCATGCGTTTTGGGCACGTATTGGCTATTTATTCACAGGACCAAGCTAGCTTGTTATGAGAAGGCCATTAATTTTCTGGATGATGATGGATAAAAGAGAGTCTTGCAGGGAAAGAAGAATCCACATCAGTGAGGATGGTTATAGACATGCAAGCAAAGAACAACAACAAAAAAGGATGTGTATTGTTTGTAGTTCATGTATCTAGTTACAAAGGCAAGGAATATGAGGATGATGAATCCCTAAGGAAGTATCTTGTCTTCCAACAATTGTACGATTTTCTTCCTATAGATATTCCAGAGCTACCTCCTCATAAAGAGGTGTATTTCTCTATCGAGTTAGTACCAGGAGTACCACCAGCATCTAAGGCACCATATAGGATTAGCACTTCGGAGTTGGTAGAATTGAAGTTGCAATTTAATGAGATGCTTGATAAGGGATACAAAATGCCAAGTCTATCTCGGTACACCAGTGTTGTTTGTAAATAAAAAGGATGGTAATCTCATATTGTGCATTGAATACAAGTAGTTGAACAAGGTGACTATCAAGAAAATGCATCCATTGCCTCAAATTGATGATTTGTTTGATCAATTGAATGGAGCAGTAGTATTTTCAAAGATTTATATGAGATCAAGATATCACCAGGTGTGCATCAAAGAATAATACATCTATAAGATTGCATTTCACATGAGGTATGGGAACTATGAGTTTGTGGTGGTTCATTTTGGTCTTACCAATGCTCCATCCACCCTTATGTGTTTGATGAACAATGTGTTTCACCTTACCTGGATAAGTTTGTGATAGTATTTTTTAATGATATGTTGGTATATTCAAAGAATGAGGAGGAGCATGCAAAACACCTAGCAGTGGTGTTGATATCGTTGAGAGAGCATAAGTCTTATGCCAATATTAGCAAGTGTAGTTTCTTTTAGTCTTAGATTAATTACTTGTGACATGTTATTTCCAAGGAAGGGATAGTAGTGGATCCAAAAAATATTAAAACTATCATGGAATGACCAACTCTAAAGAATGTGGATGAATTTAGATCATTCATGGGACTAGCAGGTTATTACAAGTGGTTCATCAATAAATTTTCAATATTGACTATCCGATCACATTTTTACAGAGAAAAGGAAAAAAGTTTGAATGGAATGTGTTATCACTCAGATTTTCCCAGAAGCTGTAAAAAGGGGAAAGGGGTCTGAGGTAACCACAAACCAATCTTTTAGATACAAAATCTAGCCAATCTGTATCCAGAGATGGCTCTATATTTAAGTTTTAGCTTTGTTTTATAAGGTTTTAGGCTAGTTATTAGAGCTTGGGGTTTTGTTTGAATTTGTTGGTGAAGTTCAATAGAAAAGGGGTAGAACTGAATAGTTTATTCCATTGGGCTAATGGAGTCAGGGAAAATGGCTCAACTAGATTTGGTTTCTCAATAAAGGATGGCTTCACAGGGCAAGATAGTTGAACAGGGAGCAAATAGAGACTTAAAAAGATGGGATCGACTTAAAGAGTTAAAGGGCAATCAAGAATCCTTTAACATACTTTAAGAGAGTAAAACATGACTAACCATCAATAAAGAGCAATTAAGAATTCTTTACTAAATGATTAAGATGAATAAACTAGGAAACAAGAGCAATTAAGAATTCACTGTTTATGATAGTTCAGAAGAAAACATTGAGAACAAAAACGATTGAAGACAGATTGCACTTAAGCACTTTCTGAATTATTATTTTTCGTTTAATATTAAGATATGGAACATAATGAATATAATAAACCAGAAAACATTAACACATGATATATAAGATACTTATTTGTTTGATGTCCAACACATGAATCCTGTGCAAATTCCTTTACATCAATCCTTCATCTAGCCAGCCATGAAAAAATTGTCCAACAACACTTTTTATTCTAAAATATCAGTTTTATAATTCTCCAATATATGGCATGGAAAGGGATTTTTCCTATTTTATGTTAGAAAGGGTGATCCAGCTGTGAAAGACACTCAAATGGAGAATCACTTGCAGGATCATTTTCAACAAACAAAGGTTGATAATGTGTGGAAGATGTATTTTGATGGAACCTACTCTAGAGAAGGAAATGAAGCATGAGTGTTCTTAACATCTCCTGGGGGTAGCATCATTCCTTTGGAATACAAGTTGGAATTTGATGCTACAAATAAGTACAAGGCCTTGGTGTTGGGCCTGCAAAATTCTAGAAACATAAAGGTTGAATGTTTGTCATTTTATGGAGATTCATAGATGATTGTCAAATAGGTTAGGAATCAATAACAAACCAAACATCCAAGGCTAAGGTCCTACAGAAATGAGGTATGGGACTTAATTGAAATTTTCTTCCTGGCCTTCAATATCCAGTTTCTACCTACATAACATAATAGGATGGTTGATTCTTTAACAACTACAACAAGTACCTTCAAGCTGCCATAAAACGCCCTACTCAGTTATGAGGTTGAAGTCAGGTGTAGACCATCAGCACCAAATAATGTGAAATAATGGCAGGTTTTTGAGGATGAGGATGAGGATCAAATAAAATGTTTTATGGGGGTAATTGGAGAATTATCTAATTCAATGATGTACCAAGAGGGTGAATATGCAAAGGAAGAATAACATGTATCTTGGGAGGAAACAATTGTTGGCCAAAACATTTTGCAGCTGAAGGGAAAAAAAATTCCCAGAGGGTTGCTTCCTCTATAAATATTGCTTAATGTAAATGACGTAATTGTCCAGCCTACAAATTAAGAGCACAAGGAGGATTTATAAGAATGTGATATTGGCACAAAAGAAACAACGTAAAATTGTTAAGTTGGCTAAAGGGATCCCAAAATATTACAAGCGAAGATATATTGATCTTTTAAAAATATATATTGTTGTTTGTGACTGGTCCTATGATGATTTGAAGACCTTCAATCCCAATATCATTCAAAAAAAAATTCCTTTGAAGGTTGGAATGAAGCCCTACAAGTAGAGCTCAGGAAAATAAATTTCTTACTACTCCCACTAATTGAAAAGGAGGTTAATAAGTTGCTCCGGGATAAAATTATGATGCCTCTCAAATATTTAGATTGGGTGGAAAATTTAGTCTCTGTTAGGAAGAAAAATGGAGATATTAGATTATGTGTGGACTTCAGAAACTCTAATAGAGCTTCTCTAAAGGATCATTACCGCTTTCCCAAGATGGGTTACATAATGCAGAAAGTGGTGGGATCATCTTAGCTATCGATGATGGATGGTTTCTATGGATATAAGCAGATTGTTGTACATCTTGCGGATAAGAAAAAACAACTTTTACCACACCATGGGGAACCTTCATATACACCAGGATGCCTTTTGGTCTCATAAATGTTGGAGCCACCTTTCAAAGAGCAATGGATATAGCATTTGTTGGGGAAAAACACAAATTTGTGGTAATTTACCTAGATGACATAATTGTCTTGTCGAAGCTTGATGAGGAACATCTCCAGCATTTGCGACTTATTTTTGAAAAGTGCAAGAAGTATGGCTTGTCTCTAAATCCCAAGAAGTCACAATTTTCTCTAGGCGAAGGTAAGTTTTTAGGGAACATAGTAGAAACAGAAGGAGTAAAGATTGACCCCAAGATGATAGAGGCCATTAACAATATTCTCCTACCCAGGAATAAAAATGAGATACAAGTCTTCTAAGGCATAATCAATTTTCTAAGGAGGTTTGTACCTACTTATGCTGAGATTGTGATGGAGATCATAGATATTCTAAAGAAAGACAAATAAGTCAAGTGGACTGTTGAAGCTAGAGAATAATTCTCTAGGATCAAGAAGGCCCTTGTAGAAGCCCCAGTTTTAGCTAGTCTTGATTATCAAAGGTCATTCCTCATTTTTTATTTTTCATCTCTTAGCACAATGCAAGCTATTTTATTATAGAAAAATGATGAATAGAAGGAACAACCAATTTCATTTTTCAGTTAGGTGTTAAGGGATGTAGAAATGAAATATAATATCTTGGAAAAACAAGCCTACTCTTTGGTCAAGGCTTTGAAATCTTTCCAAATTTATATCCTGCAATCTAGGATAATTTCATATGTCTGTACAACTGTTGTGAAAGAAATCCTCACATAGGGAGAAAGTGAAGGCAAGGGATGCAAATGGATTGCCAAGATTCAGGAGTATGACATGGACATCAAACCTACCCAATTGATTAAGGGGCAGGGATTGGCCAAAATTATGTCAGAAGAAAATTGTCAAGCCTTGGGTATAAACCTACTAGATAATGAGGTAGAGGCAAAGAAACAAGGTGAATAAGAAGACATCAATGGGGAAACGCATAAAATTCAAATGAAATACTTAGTCTCTAAGTGGTATAAATGGTTGTTCATTATCTGCTATTTATGGAATGCCTACCTAAATTTGACAAAGTAATGAACAACACTCTAAGGCTACAGTCACAAAAGTTTTTCATCTCCAATGAGAAGTTGTATTGGAAATATTTTGTGGGAATATTACTAGTATTCTTGGTGGAAGAAGATATTCCCAAGGTAATACATGATTTTCATAACCGTGTTTGCAGAGGACATTATAGCTGGAAGGTCAGAAACCATAAAATTATAAAAGTTGGCTTTTATTGGCCTAAGTTGTTTGATGAGGTCCATGCACAAGTCAAAGCATGAAAAAAGTGCCAATTTTTTGTTGAAAAAAATAAGTTGGAACCCCTCCCTCTAATCCCTATTTTTATAGATGAACCATTTAAGTAGTGGGGGCTAGATTTTATTAGAGAAATCCATCCATCATCTAGTGGGAAGTAAAAATGGATACTCACAACAAAAAATTACTTCACCAACTAGGTAGAGGCCATCCTTTCCAAGAATGCAACCAATACAATGGTTATTAAGTTTATAGAGGAGAATATTCTAGCCAATTTTGGATGTCCAAAATAGTCACTCATAATGAACAAGTGTTTAAATAGGCTAAATTTATCAGTTTATGTCAAGATTATAATATTATTTTGAGACATTCCACTACTTATTACCTATAGGGGAGTGGATTAGCATAATCATCCAACGAGACCTTAGTCAGAATCCTCAAGAAGAACATAACACAAAATCAAAAAAATTGGGACTCTCAACTCAAGTTTTCATTGCGGGCTAATAGAGTCACTACTAAGTGGTCAACTGGGAAATCCCCCTTTGAGTTGGTATATGGGACTGTTGTAGTTTTCCTTGCCTAATTGGCTATGCCATTGGCCAAAATTATACAATATGCAAAGGAGAAGCCAAACCCCCTAACTATAAGAATAAATTAGTTGGTGGAATTGCAGGAAATCAGGGGATAAGTAACTCAAAATCTAATCAAATACTAGGATAAGATGAAACCTCTATTTGATAGGAAAGCTAAAGACAAGATTTTTCAACTAGGCAACATAGTGCTTATATGGGATATCCAAAGAGAGGACAAGCAAAATCATGGGAAATTTGATCCCCTATGGTTTGGACATTTCAAGATAGTTGAAGCCAAAGGGAACAATACCTTTTTACTGGAGAACCTAGATGGCGAAGTGTTTGAGCTACCTATAAATGGGCAGTTCCTCAAGCACTACTTCTGGCATTGAATAGTTTCACCTTCTTCCACTGTAAATATCGATGATCCATTGTACATACTAGATTGTTCATTTTGATTGCTCTATGTATGAATTAATTTGACTCCATGCCCAAGTTCAAGGCACTAATTTGCAGGTTCTCAATGCCTTTCTTGCAAGACAATGCCTGTAGTTGGAGCCAATGTTGTACTATCCTCATCTTCCCTTTTATTTTTGCATATAGAAGAAGAAATTTGTTCTCATATGCATGGAAGGATTGAAAACTTCAAAAACGCAAAAAGATATTAAAAAGGAAAGAAAGGTCACAACAGATCTAAGGTGGAATCTATAGAGGGGAAAAAATGATTGGTGCAAATATTGTAGAACTAAAATGTGTCTGGGTGAGACTTTAGTGCATATCTAAAGTTGGCTTAAATGCCAAGATCAGTGGAAAGTCCCATGGAGCCTCTACGCGAAGCTCCAGGAAGACGTGGTTAACATGTTAGTAGTAAAACTCCACTCTATTGTCCATAGGTAGAGCCCACCCAATGAGATTTCCCTGATAGAGATACCCAAGAGGAACGTTAAGAGCGAACAAAGTCAAGTGCTGAGAGTGGAAGACTAGGATGATGCCATCCTGATGATGGTTGCCCGATGGGAGCATCTTGGAGGAAACATAGAGGGGTCAAAATAGAAATGTCTAGATGTAACTGAGAGGGAAGTGTCCACCTGGAAGAAACACCCTGGAGGAAACATAGAGGGCATATAATAGAAGCATTGGGATGTAACTGAGCAAGTGGGATCCACTCGACAGTAACACCCTAGTGTTATATCCCGGAGGGACAATGATGAGCACTTAGGAAAAATGTGAAAAGGTAAAGGTAGAGGAAAAAGGGTCCATCTCCAAATTGAATGGAAAAAGCTAACCAACTAACAGCTAAGGGGGAGGATCATCATTTATCCGTTAATCGCTGGTCCTGGAATGCATTTTAGCAGGGTAACTAGCGCGAAACATAAGTTGACGCTAGCCCCTGGAATGGTCAACGTCAATTGTTGGGTGGGCTAATCAATGATTAGGATTGACTCCAAGGGGGTCAAGCCCTGCTACCAACCTTTTTCATTCACCTCACTGAAGTGGGGGGACCACACGAGCCACCAACGTGCCAACACATCAGCGATGTCAACAGGCGAGCATTATTTTTGCGGGGCCGAGGGCCTCACCCCTCTACTTCCCATCCAAACTGGTGGCTCCATATGTCTTTCAAAAAACTCTCTCCACTGTATCCCTACCCATGCATCACTCTAGCGTTTCGCCACATACAAAATCACCACAGGTTAGTTGTTATAATTCAAATTCGTTCCTCTGTTGCTCATCCTTTAATCGATTCCATTCAGCCACCAGCCAATGTAGAGCGCCTCCATGCCGAATTTCTTCTGGTCACTAGGTAATATGCAATCCCCACTAATCAATCTTTTGCCTTATGATTAAAATGAAGAAGTTGGTGCCTAAAACCACCAAATACTGGGAAATGAAATCCTATGGTGACATTGGACCTTTTATGGACACAAAGGTTGAAATTCGTGGCCCATTTTTCTCTTACCACCTATCAGGCCTCCTTTTTAACTTATATGACCAATACTTGAAAAGTGAAGACTCATTCCAGGTTGTAGAGTCAAGGCTATATCACTAGGTCGCTCCCATAGCTTACCATTTCCCTAAATTTATATCTTGGCTTGTAGCCTTCTACATTAAAGAAAATAATTGCTTCATATCCTCAACCATAGAGAAAATTCTGGAAGTCACGCTAGAATTAATGTAAAATTCCCCCCTGTACCCAAAATATCCCAACCCCAAGAGGTTTACTGAAGCTACTTCCTTTTATTCTTATAATGGGCTCTTGGCTAGAGCACAACATACTTTCCTCCAACTAATTCTAGCACCTGGAAATCAAACCCTCCCCATTGATGTCATGTTCCTTGTTTCTATGTTTTTAGAGGCAATACAACCCATTCTAACTACTATTTCCCTTATTTTTGGAGAATAAGAAATAGATAATGTTACCAAAGCTTCCATAGGGATCCTGCACTCAATGATGCAACCAAACCTCTTCCTTAAAATACCCTCATTTCTAGTAGAATCAATAAAATTCCAATTCAACCATTTTCTTGTTACTTATTACTTAAGATATTATTCCTTGTTGGTCCTTTTTTCTTTTGTACACTCATGTAGATAAATTTGAATTTTGGGCCTAAGTATCATATATTATCACAAGAAGGTAAAGCCAATATTTGATTGGGGCAATTCCCTAAATAAAAAGGAAACTAATGAGGGTTTTTCCTAGTTCATTTCCACTTATATGGCCACTGCCTATACAATTATAAAGAATCTTCCACCCCCTAGGATCCTTCCCAAGCAAAAAGATATCCTACAACTCAGAAAAGATAAAATGGTAGGTGATTTGTACCTGCTTGGGGAATACACTGAGATTAGGGTTTATGGATCAAAGCTTTCCCCATACAGCTTGCCTACTTTCATGCACATGAGAATTTTTTCCCTAGAATTCATCAAACAAAGCTTGAGTTTTGATCAGATCCAATTTGTCCTTGCCAAGAAGGAATACATTTTTAAGCTGGGTAGGGAGGTAGGTCCTTCCATTGTAAATGCTAGACAAGCATTTCAGCAGGTAGAAGATAGGTCGAAGGAGCTTAAATTTGAAATGGGATAGGTGTGGCACTATGATCCCCATGATATTATATCAAAAAGGAGAAAGATTATTAATGCTTATGCTTATGAGCATGAGTATAGACCCTTGCTTGAATGGAAGGCCAACTTCAATTCTTAGCTTATTAATACAAAAATGGAGATTAAGACACCAACTCCACATGAAAAGACTCAAAAGAGAATCTTGGATGAAGTTGAAGACACAAAGATGGAGGAGGATTCATCTGGTAAGAGAGCCAAGTTGACCAAGGAAGAGGTTGAGGAAGAGCTTGAGACCCCATTGATTGAGAGGAACCTCAACCATCTAGGCTTCTAGGTATCCCTGGAGGACTCCCAACAAAATGTGGTGTCCACTTCCACAGAGGTGGAAATCTTAGGCACTTTTCAAAGTTCACTCACATCAGGCCCTAAAAGGGGAAGAATGAAAAATGATGGAGGAGAGGAACAAAAGAGTTACAGAAGAAATGATGGAGCAGCTAGAATCGCACTCAGTCCCTTATCAAACCAGGCTCCTAGATGCCATGGACCTAGAAAGGAATACAATGAATTTCTATTTGCATCACCCTACTGTATAGTCCCTCCCATCAAGGTCAAAATTCAAGACTATAGGCATGTCATTAGACATGCCTAGCATCCCATTGGAGGATAAAATAAACTGGCACATGAAGGTTGGAGAAATGTTATATAATGAATTGAGTAAGAGTGCTTTGATTGTCAGTAAGGCTTAGAAACTGTTAGAAAATTTTTCCATCAGGGTAAAGTAAGAAAAGGCCAAGTCTAGAGCCCTTCACTTACTGAATGAAGTACAAAGAGTTAATTATCAAACTCGGGGTAAACCTAGAAGATAAAATTGTTGTGAAGGCCATCATTTAGGGATCATAGTATCAAATTCAAGAACTGAGGCAAAAGCTAAAAATGCTTGCATCTGAGCATGTATAGTCCAAATAGATGGCTTAGGTGGAGAGTGAGAAAGAGATCCTGGCCATAGATCTGATAGACAAAAATAGTGAGGTGGTAGTCCTCAAATAACAGGTGGTTGAGCTCAAGCAAAAAATTGATTCCCACATCTGTGTTGTCTTTATGCCAAAAGATCCATAGAGCCCTACTAAGACATTGACCAAGGACCTCATTGATTCACAATTTTTTGAGAGTTGACACAGGAAGGTGAAAAGTGATATGGAGAATACCAAGTGTACTCTCACACAAAAGGAAAACTAGCTAAAGATGGCTAGAGGGAATGTGGAACAAATTGGTAGCAACTTGAAGAAGGCCAATGAGGAGATCACATAGTTGAAGAATAAGTTAAAGGGTAACATGCCCTTCTTTCAGGCCAAATAACTAAATGTTGGCATTATGATACATGTGTTGTCCTTGATGGCAACTCACTTAGATGACAGTTCACAGTGCAGCAGGTTAACAACAAAGGATTACAGATCAGACTCCAAAGAATGAAGAAAGAGAGGTATATGCAAGTTCACTTTCTCCAAGAAGTGTATACACACAAGTTAACAGAACAAAAGGAGCGTATAATGTATACACGCACTTTCACAAGAGGAAAAGCATGTACATGTTGGAAAACCAATATTTTGGTCAGAGGTATTTGGTCCATGGTATTGACCCTAGGTATTCGGTCCAAGGTATTGGTCCTAAGTGGTTTTGGTCCAAGGTATTGAGAAAGGCCTAAGAGTATATAAGGAGGAGAAGGTCATTAGGCCAAGTAGGAAAGCAATAAGATTCTAAGGAATATTTATATCTGAAGTATATTTTATGTTGCAGGGTTATGTTTGGGACTAGATCTGAAATATTTATGTGCACCTTGAATTCAATGTTGGGTCGGGATCATGAGACGTGAAATGACTTATTCTTGAATGATCTGATATTGGTTGAGACTAGATCTAATGTTTTGCAGCTGTTTTATTCATTATCTATCAAGATTTGGGTTTATCTGAAGTCTGGAATTGCAGCAAAGTTCTAAGTCAATATTTGTGGATCTGTACGCAGGTTCGTCTCGGCCAAAGAGCGTATGCACGTAGGTTCGGTTCTTGCAAGTAGCGTATACAAAAGAAAAGTTTTTCTTTCAGATCTGACTGATCTATCTAATCAAATTATGTTGTTTAAATTTGTCTATCAATGAAGTCTTCTTAGATATGAATGTAAAACTGAATGCTTAAGGAGAGTGGCATTTGATTGTTTGATTGTATAAGTGAGAAGAAGTGATCTCTGTCCCTGCCTATGTAAAGCTCTGTAAATTGACAGTAGATATTCAGTATATTGATGGTTGGTATAGAATTGATTCAAAAGATTATGTTTGCAATAGTTCTTGAAGGTATACACAGTTTTAATTCACAGAAGTAGTGTATACACGCAGTTTGGGTTCAGCCAAGTAGCGTATACACTCTAATGCATGATTTTTGAGATTACAACTAGTTTTGAATAATGATGTAGGGTTCTAGGTTTTGTACAGTGCTCTAGTGTCAATGATTTGATTGTTCATATTAACTGAATATTGGTTGATGCAATTAAGTTTAAAAGATTTGATGGGTCCAGTGTGAAAATTTGATGAAATGTGGCCTTCAGGTTGTGGTGTTGTGATCTAGGAGTATCCAGTCTGAAAATTCATGAAACATGGTCCTTGGTGGAAGAGTGGAGTTTTTTTTGTAGGCTGGCACCTACGTACTAGTAAACATATTGGCTAGTACAAGAGCTAGGGTGTTGTACCTCCCTTCCAGTAGAAGCTGGAAAACGAGAGAAGGTTGTAACCTTATACAGGTAGAAGCCTGCGTACTGGTATGAGTCTGCACCAATACAAGATTGTAAATAGATTTTCTTATTATCAAAAGAAGACAGAGATGACAGAAGCATGTGGTTTTTACCCACATTGGGTTTCCATCTTACATCTTGGTGTTCATGTGTGTTGCTTATGTGTGATGCTTTATTTTGCTTTTACTACACTATCTAATAAATCTTTGATATACTGGTTTAAGCTCAAAACATGATAAATTGTCTAAATCACAATTTCTCTGGATATATGTTGGTTTCTTTAATCACAGTCAAGTGTACACGCTAGTTCACTCCACTAAAGTATCATATATAAATCTGTTTGGGAAATAAAATTATTGATATGATATTATTGATTCACCCCCCTCTCAATGTTATTTCCAACACTAAATTGGGATGCGATTATTTCTAAGATAATGAACATCTAGGAGCATAGAATCCTGGTTGTAGAACAAAAGATTGCAGTCAAATATATTGATTTATTTATCATATTAGCTAAAGAGGAGGACGGAAAAAATGCCAAAACAACAAAGAAAATGATAATGCACCTCAACAAAAAACCAACTACTGAATTCAGGACAATGGATATTGTTGACAAGATAGGGACAATCATTGAAATCTCCAGACTGGTTAAGAAAGAAGCAACTAGGGCCAAAGCCAAGGAGTGTTTAGGTGATCTGTTGAATTTTGTGGCTGCATTTGATTTGAACTTTGATAGAAGGACTAGAGATGGATTTCCCAGCTACTAGGACGCCCTAGGGAACCTATTCACATGGGAGTAGTATCGATCGTTTCTAGTGGAGGCAAAGAACAAAACATATTATGCTCATGAGAACACTGCCAGCCCCAAAGGGAAGACTATAATTAAATTGATGAGGAGGGACTTCCAGTTACTTTGGTTGGTGAAAACTCTGTTCACTGACAAGCAAAACTACACTGAGCTCAGTGACCTGAAGATAGCATATCAAAACTACTTTCATTCTTCCTTGCCAAACCCAACATTGTGGTAGAAGTGTGATCAGTTTGTTAATCCAACTCAACTTCGGATTATTGATCTGAGCTCCCTTCCAAAGGAACCAATAGGCTCACAATGAAGATATTTTGTTGCTTCAATCATGACACCTCATGTTTTTTTTATGTTTTTGTAAATATTTCAATTTGAGAATAGAATCAAGACTGTTATGTAATAATTAGGACAATTGTACAAGTAACACGCTTGATTTGTTTACTGGTTAGGTAGTTATGAAAATCTCAAGAAGGAATATCCTGTAAGGGGTCCTCATTTTTGAGACCCTATAAAGGTGCTTAAGAATCTCATTAAAAGGGTTCTGAATTTTCTAATCGAGAGGTGGCTCTAACCTACAAATTTTGGCAAGTTTTTTAAGAACTAGAGGATGTGTGCTCTTTTTGAAGATTAATAAGGAAGATATGGTTATTCCAAATGTTGAAATACATAGTATGTGATTCTTTATTTGTTATTTATCATATGTGTTTCTTTCCTCTCAGAGGGTGTGTAATTATGCATGCTCAACATAATCTCCAAGTTATAGATTCATCTATGTCATGTTTTGATAAATGGTGCTTGTGATGTATGCATAGGATTATGATTTTAGCCCTCTGTATTAATTTCATTTTTCTTATGTTTTTATTTTCATCCATACTACAACGACCAATGATGCTACGTGTTTTGCAAATAGGCCACCTAATATGAATGTTAAATCAAATAAAAGAGTACGCGATATGTGTGTTGATTAAATATGTCTTTGGATAAGATACTTGAACCAACTTCAATTCATGATATGCTTTAAATCATGAATACTATTGATATATCTTTCAGACACTTCAAGATGTCCTAGGTACTGACTCCTATTATCAACCCAAGAGTTGTCTCTAGGAAACCACAACAATACTAATAAACATAAAGAAAAATGAGTAAAAACCATCAACTCAATCTTACACAGAAAGAAAGAAATAATACTCCAATCATGTGCGAGATTAAATTTTCTCCATCCGTTGGTTCAATTGGGAATAAAAAACATGAAATACAAGTAAAATTTACAACAATCCCTTCTCCATCTTTCCTAAGTTTCTATTCCTCTCTTACATGCTGCGGAAATAGCCTCCATCTTAATAAAATTATAACTACCCTACAGTCTACAATGTTGGGTCCAGGATCCCCTTCTTTAAAAAGAAATTGACATCCTTTTATACGCAAAGGTTTCCATATTTCAATTGAAAATTAATATTCTATTATAATTATAGAGATTATGAATCTAACTATTGTTCCCTCTATAATTAACTGGGAATGCTTGCATTGTTTTGAAAATAACTGGTGGTCGATCTTGCTTACCAATTTAGGATTCGCAAATCCAGTTTGAAGGATTAAGACCTTTTGTTGGTCACCCTACTCGATACTATGATTACTAGTTCCACTTTCTGAGTTCCAATCCTATGAGAAAGACAATCCAAATTTAACATTAAAATCACAATAGTTATCTATAAAAAGAACCATGATCAAATGACAAGAATAACTACAGAATATTTGATTTTATAGTTACTTTAATTTAAATAAATTTAATAATTAAATGGTATAAATCTTCCCTCCAAAAATAACTCTAATCTCAAATGCATAGTAGACAAAATCATCCACAAGTATTGCTCTTTGGACTATATCTAGTCTATATAGATCAATTCCACTTAACATAGTCTCTGTAGATCAATTCCACTTAACAAGGATCCAGTTGCTACACCAATGATTAGATAAATGCTAAAACAAATTATCTCCAAAAACAACTGCATTAAAACAGAAATATTGAGCACATCAAGCCATAGTCAATGAGTCAAGTGGTGAAGCAAATTTTTTGGAAATTGTAAATCTCTTAGTGATCCACTAAGGCTTGGATGGGCTTCTCGGTTGCTAAAACTCTGTAATTTGACCCGTGCAACCAAAATAATCCATTACGAAGATAATCAAATTCTATAAAAATGAAAAAAATCCCAACAACTATTATGAATATGTTTGAGCATGATGGAATGAGATCTTGGTTGTTGGAGAAATCTTGGGGGCGAAATGTAACATAATCATATGTCAATCATCCAGATTTGCTGATACTATGGATCAATTAATTCCAGGTGTTAAATTTCTCTTGATTTGCACATGCCCAATATCTACAACATTATATGCTCAAAATCAAGAAAGGCAAAGATTGTAACTAAATGTAATAACTTCAAAGATTCGATTAGTTATTCAAAGATAAATGTGGACTCATTAGCTTATGTTTAATGGCGTGAGATGCACCAAAAGTTGAATAAACCACAAACAATGTTGCAACTTGATTGCCTTCAAAATTCATAGCTTCATTCTCTTGTTATCTGGGTGTGAGATTATATGTATATCAACCAAATGTTGTTGATAACAATTCAAGAGTGGCATATTTACACTAGAGGTGTTTTCTCTATGGAATTGTCTTGGTAAACACTGTTCATCTCAACCAATTTCATCTCTCCATTTTTGTCATCCTCCAACCAATTATTTTTCAACACGTGATATCTCCATTTTCGTCCTCCTCCAACCAATTATTTTTCAACACGTGACAACAGTTTGTTCCATTTGTTTGTTATAGTAATGCAGAAAAAGGAGGATGAACAGTGGCACACTACTTCAAGTCCTTCATTCTCTGTTACTTGGAGCCACCTCCACCAGACATGAACCACCACCCCCAGCCTCCCAATTTCTACCTGCAGAAAATCTTCCCTCTGCCCTTGGAAGCCCTCAACCCAGTGTCGTTCTACCCTCCGTACTCCTGAGCCTTCCAAAAACTACAAATATTTCAAGAGCCTACTTTCCACAAATATCAAACCCTCGACCTTATCATTTGTCATTCTTACCGCCTCGTGATTTGGTCATCGATTGTGCTTCAATACAATTTTTGGTCCAGACTCTAGATCCTGATCCGGACAATCGATATGCTATTCTATTGGTTTCATGGATTTCATTAACGAAGAGATTCTCTGAAATTCCTTGAAAGTTAATATCAAATGCTTGATAATGTAAGAGATGAATAATAGATAATAGAAACTTGAAATTGAGGATGGATAGGTCACATGTTTGAAGCACAACTCACAAGATATTCTCTAAAAGTTGATGGAGAAATCTTTGTAGAAATATCGTGGTCAAAGGTTTGGAGAGAATTTGATCCAGGTGGATATTGGTGGCCACCCACCAATTCCAGTTGGACCCCCACCATTGTTTCTTTCAATTTTTCAATTTCCTTAATTGTAGCACAGTTTACTATTTTTAGCAGTTTTTTGGGTTCTAAACTTTCAAAGCCATTTTGAGGCACTAAACGACGTTTTTTGGGAAAACTGGAAGCAACATGGGTCCATGTTCTTGTGTTTCCCTTCCCAAAGTTGTAGTCCTCGGATAGAGCTTTCTAACGAGGTATTGCGTGTGTCAAACAAAGATCATATGCCAAAGTTAAGGCCTAGGGAAGTTGATGTACCAATTTACCCAAAACGGGACCCATAGTTTGGCGCTTCATCTCCTAGGGTTAGGTTTTTTGATGTTTAGGGTTTTCCATTGTTTCTCAACAATAAATAGGTCTTCGAGCCTCATTTTAAGATAGTTTAGAGGCATGTAGCCGCCACATCTCTTCTCAGAGATAAGCTACCATCGCCCTAGCTAGTTTAGTTCCATTTCTGTTTGTAAGCACATGTCAGTATTTTACAGTAATGAAATGAAGTATTATTTATGCTGCATCTCTGTATGTATGGTTATATCTGTAATTTTTTGTATTCCTACTTAAATATGAATCAGTGGTATCAGAGCAGTCTTCTCTTTCTCTGTCTTTCTTTGCATGTCCCCAATGAGGTCAAGCTATAAGTAGTTAGGGCTTGAATTGGTCGAACCTTTGCAAGACCAGCCTCGCATATCCCGACAGCCTCCCATGACGTATGAAAAGAAAGATGAGGGGGCAGGAGATATTATCAAAATCATGCTCGAAGAGACCCTCGAATGATAATGGAATGTGATGATGGACAACTTTGCCTAGATCCTTCAGCGGTTACCCAGGGGTGACACATCTACTTCCAACAGATACTCTGAAAGCGCCACACCCTTTAAGGTACAAGTTAACTTTGAAATTCCCATTTTTGAGGGTCAGATAGATGCAGATGATATAGATAAATGGTTAAATATGCTAGAAGGGTATTTTTTTTCATGATTTTTCTAGCCAGGAAAAGATTACTTTTTCTCTCCTCAAAGCCACCACCCATGTCAAGGACTGGTGGGAAACCTACTGCGAGCAGAAGAATGAAAGTACGGGCTCACTGTTTTCAGCCACACCCACTTAGAATTCATTCCGGGCTGCCATCAAGGAGCATTGCTACCCTGTCAGAAGCTATGAGGATCAATACATAAAGTGGACCACACTGCGGTAGGGAAGGGACCAAGACGCATTTGAGTTTACCAATATTTTCCATACCCTTCGCACAAAGTTGGGTATCAAGGATTCAGAGAAGCATTTGGTACTGAAATACCACAGCTTCCTACACAGGTACATCTAAGATGAAATAGAATCCCTGAACATATCCTCATTTGGCATGACATATCGATATGATGTCAAGATCAAGAAAAAGTTTAAACAGAAGAAGCAAGACTTTGGATCTGCGAATCCGAAGCAAGGGAAAGGTGCCCCCAAACTGCAGAACAAAGGACAAAGCCAAGGCGAGGCGGCCCAAGACAACTCGCCAAAGCTGCAAGCAAAGAATAGTGCCACGAAGCCAAAAAAGGAGACGGGAATGTGGTGTGAGTTCCATAAGAGCTCCACTCACAAGACAAGTGAGTGTCGGGCCATGCAGTCACTGGTTTCCGAGCTAAAGGTTTTAGAATCAGATGCATGTTCTGAATTTGAGTTAGAACCCAACAAGGGGAATGACAAAGGGAAGCAGATTATCGATGTGGAGCCCAATGCCACCGTTGCCACCACGAAGATCCAGAAGGAGGAACCCGAAGATCCAGAGGAGGAGCACCTCTTCCACTCCCAAATGTGGGTAAAGGACTCCTCGCTACAGTTCATTTTCGACAGCGAGAGCCAAAAGAACCTCATTTCGGTAGACTTCATGAAGTGGCTGGGCTTACCGACCCCAACACACCCACAACCATACACTATCAGGTGGCTTCACCAAGGACAGGATCTTCGCGTGAGCTAGCAATTTCGCCTTCCATACAACATCAAGCCCTTCACTGATGAGGTATTGTGTGAGGTTGCTCCCCTTGATGTTTGTGATGTATTATTATGCCAACGATACTTGTGGAAGTGACGTGATGTGTATGAATCAAGGCCTCATGTTGTTATTGTTACTTTGGGAAATAAGTTGTACATGATACCAGAGGTAGCATCGCCTACCGCCATCTCTTTGGTTACTGCAAAATAATGCAGTAATTTGATTTCCAAAATTGGGAAACTTGTTTTCCTGATGATACACCCTCAAGGAAAGAAGAAGAAAATGGCCACGACCTCGAGACAGGGCCCCTCTGCATGATAACTACAGATGGACAAGGTCATGCAGGAGTACGAGGACATCTTCACCTCCCCTGTAGGGGTTCCTCTACAATGTCAAGTCAAGCACTCCATCGATATGACCCTAGGTGCACCGGTGCCCAATGGACCAATCTATTGGTCCTCCATCCTAGAAAATGATGAAATCAAGAGGTAGATTCAGGAGATGTTGTAGAAAGGTTACATCCATCCAATTTCATTGCCTTGTGGGAGCCCAATCGTGTTGGTACAGAAGAAGGATGGGACTTGGAAACTCTGTATTGACTATCGAGCATTGAACAAGATCACTGTCTATAATAGGTACCCAATACCATGGACTGGTGACCTCTTGGACCAACTGAAGGGTGAAAAATATTTTAGCAAGATCAATTTGAAGTCAGGATATCACCAGGTACCAATCCAACCCTCTGATGTGTGGAAGACTTCCTTCAAAGCCAAGGAGGGCCTTTTCGAATGGTTGGTTATGCCTTTCAGGTTGATAAATGCTCCTACAACCTTCATGAGGCTAATAGATGACATCTTGCAGCCATTCACCATCTCATTTGTAGTGGTATACTTGGATGACATTCTTATCTTCATCTAGATTCAGGAAGAGCACCTCCACCACATCCGACAGGTTCTCCAAACATTGCAGCAACACAAGTTATGTGCCAATTTGGAGAAATGCACTTTTGGCATGACCCAGGTTCATTATTTGGGATACATTATTGATGAACAGGGGGTGCATGTGGATCCAACCAAGATCCAAGTCATTTGGGATTGGCCATCTCCAACCACTCTAACAGACCTCCACAACTTTCTAGGTCTTTCCAACTTCTACCACAAGTTCGTGTTGGGATTTTCTCATACCACTTGGCCCTTGAGTTTGAATCTCAACAAAAGGCATTCACAGACTTGAAACATTGCCTATATTTGGCACCAGTGCTCACATTACCAAACTTGCAACAACCATTTGAGGTTGAGACAGATTCCTCTAACTATGTTATTGGGGCAGTCCTTACTCAACATGGGCATCCAGTGGCATATCACAGTGAGACACTTTCAGACACAGTTTGGAAATATCCCATTTATGACAAAGAGATGTATTCCATTTTGCAGGTCTGCCGACAATGGAAGCATTACATTTTGGGGAAGGAAACGGTCATCCACATAGACCACCAACCCCTGCGGTTCATATAGACCTAAGGGAAATTGCAGAATGATCGCCATCAGAAGCGGTCCACATACCTGCAACAATTCCATTTGAATATCAAGTATAAGAAGGGAAACACTAATAATGTTGTAGATTGCCTCAGTCGACCACTGATCATGGCATTAACCACCATGCTCAACTCTTGTGGGCACAAGACTTCTGATTGGCCACTTCTCTACAAAAGAAACCCAAAATTCAACCATACATACCAAACACTCTTGGAAGGTCAGCATGCTCTAGATTTTCACCTCCAAGATTCCCAGTTATGCCACCTGGGTCACCTTTGTGTTCCTTCAAGCAAGCATGCCAATATGATTTGGGAAGCACACTACAATCCGGTTGCTGGGCATTTCGGGGTCGAGAAAATGGTGGCAATACCGCAGAAGTATTTCTATTAGCTGAATCTTCGACAAGATGTTGGGAAGTACATCAGATCATGCACTTCCTGCTCCATTGCCAAACCGACCATCAAGAAGAAAGGCCTCTATACGCTACTGCCTACCTCTAGTCGACCTTGGGAATCCATCTCCATGGACTACATGTAGGGCCTTCCTTCTACTAAGCATGGAAACTATTGTGTTTTTGTGGTCATCAATAGGTTCTCGAAGATGGCTATTATGGCAACCTATAAGAAGAATATCACAGCAAAAGCCAATGCTAAACACTTCTTTGAATGAGTGTGGGTACACTTTGGGATCCCTGAATCTATCATCTTAGATTGAGATAGTATGTTCCTCAGTACATTTTGGTCTAGTCTCTGGTCGATGCTGGGCACCAAATTCACTAAGTCCACAACCTTCCATCCCCAAACTGATAGCCAAACAGAGGTTGTCAACAGGATGATCATACACATTCTGCACATGTACAACTCAAAGAATCCATGCACATGGGATGAGAGCCTCCCCTATGTTCAACACAACTATAATCAGGCTCTCCACAGCATGATTGGTCATAGCCCTTTTTAGGTGGGCTTGGGATTCCAGCCACTATGTCCCAATGATGTGGCCATGCCATTTGTAGCTATTGAGGTAGATTCGGCTCATGTCCAATCCGAAACAAATAAGAAAAACAACTTCATTGAGCACATCCAACATATTCACCAATAGGTCCAGGACATTCTTCTAGAGAAATAAAATGCCAAGTACAAGCAGCGACATGATCAACATCAGGTGCCACACAAGTTTTAGGTGGGAGACAAAGTCTAGTTGCATTTGCAAAAGGAACGCCTTACTGGAGCCTATCAGAAAATTAGACCACTCCGATATGTTCCTTACACCATTACCAAGGTTGTGGGAGACAATGCATTTGAGCTCAACATTCTCCCATTCCTTGGCCTGCACCCAATGTTCAATATGGACTACCTTCAGCCATACTTTCCACCATTACTAGACACATCCGACATTGCAAAATAGCTCACATCCACAAAGTTAAATCCAGATTGCATGGAACAAGCTACAATTGATCGGATCATGGACACACAGATCAAGCACACTTTCCAACAGAATATCCAACTGTATCGAGTTGCCAAAGCAGGCCAACTCCTTCACCAGGGCAAGTGGCTCACCAGGGACCAAGTTTAACAGAATTTTCCTCATCTCATGGAGAAACTGAACGTAATGGGGACCATTACTTCCGAAGGGGGGAGGAATGATCCAAGTGGATATTGGTGGCCACCCACCAATTCCACTTGGACCCCCACCATTGTTTCTTTCAGTTTTTTAGTTTCGTTAATTGTAGCACAATTTACTATTTTTAGCAGTTTTTCGGGTCCTAAACTTCCAGAGCTATTTTGAGGCCCTAAACGACTTTTTTGGGAAAACTAGGAGCATAATGGGTCCATGGCCCAATTTTTCTCTTCCCAAAGTTGTAATCCTCAGATATATCTTTCTAACAAGGTATTGTGCACATCAAACGGAGATCATATGCCAAAGTTACGACCCCGGGAAGTTGATGTACCAATTTACCCAAAACGGGGCCCATAGTTTGGTGCTTCATCTCCTACGGTTAGGTTTTTGTATGTTTGGGGTTTTCCATTGTTTCTCAACAAGAAATAGGCCTTCGAGATTCATTGTAAGACAGTTCAGAGGCATGTAGCCGCCACTTCTCTTCTTATAGATAAGCTACCATTGCCCTAGCTAGTTTAGTTCCATTTCTGTTTGTAAGCATATATCAGTATTTTACAATAATGAAATGAAGTATTATTTTTGTTGCATCTCTGTATGTATGGTTATATCTGTAATTTCTTGCATTCCTACTTAAATCCGGATCAGAAGTTGCAACAACATGAGCATATTCAATATGAGAATGAAGGTTTCTAACTACATCCATAAGGGGTTTGAAAGGTGTCTCTCTATAAATGTTACGGTGCCTTTTGTTTTGAATGTGTTTCTGTGCATGAGGAGTGAAAAGTGATCTAAAGTTGAAAGTTTTGGTCATTCCTACTTATTTTCCTCCAACTAGAATCCCAATCCCTCTCCCTTGCAGATGAAGAAAATTTCTATAGATTGATGTCGAAAAAACCCACTTTTACGAAGAACTCTCAAATGAAATCCATGTTTCAGACTCACATGGAACAAGGTTTTTTTTCTTTGGGGTTGTGTTTTTTTGGGGGGCCGTGGGGGTGTTTGAGGGAGTTCATAAGAGTTTTGCTATCTATTGGTTTGGATTGGATTTGCTACAAGCAATATATTTGTCTTTTATGTTTTTGTGTTTAATTTCATGGTTGGCAAAATCAATCACCATTTTTAAAGTAGTTGGATTTTTTTTTTTCCATTTTAATGAATTTTGATATTGAATACGTATAGAACTTCAGGTTAATGGCTTTATTTTATCAAATAAAATTGGAACAAATGAAATAGATAAAACCTCATGTAAATCCATTCACTGATTGTAATTTTCGGATATTTGAAATAGGAAAATGCACTTGATTTATATTTTCTATCAAATAGTTTCCCAATATAGCTCAGGGTCCATACAGGATCAAAGAAAAATGGTTTGTCTTCAATTAAAAAATGAACCTACACAAATGATACTTTTGGAAAAAATGAAAAAAAAAAAATCACATGTTTGTGTCTGGGTTATTATCCTCGACTGTACAAGACATATTTCATACTGAAATATGTCTTTCAAGGAATTCAATTCCCGTGATAAAATCCCATATGTTTCTTTCCTGCATCTAATAGTGGGAAATGTATCACATTATTCAACATGAGGTAAATAAAAGAAGAAGAGATGAAATGGAAACTGATTGTAATGAATATGTCATCATATCTAGTTCAAGCTCTGCAAGATTCCTTTCTTTCTATCCTTGACACTTTAGCCTCCCCTACTTTCTTTAAAGAATGGATTTCAATATCGAAAGAAAGTCCCTTTGTCACTCTCAAAAATCCCAAAATTTGAAGAAAATATTGTTGTTGCACATAGTATAGTAGGTGAGCATATTCCATTATAGGGAAACCCAAAATTGGGATATTTGTAGTGCATTCTTTTGAGTGGTTAAGGATGCTTCTCAACACCAAACGTTTCAATGAAGGGCCATCACTTCAGTGATTTTTAAAGGGCCAACAATTGAGTGATTGTTGGCATCTTTTCAATTGAAATTATGGAGCCATCATTGCTGAGAATTTCCATGAATTGGACTAAATTATGAAACATTGTTACCCACAGGCTCAATTTGTTGATTGTCGAGTTTACTCTCCTGCAAAACCATTGTGGATGGAGATTTTATAAGAACTTTCCTATGCATAGAAAATACCATGGCCATAACTAGAGTTATGCTTGCAAATTTCCCTATAACCTGAACTTGCAATATAGGTTTGTGAGATAAAGAAGAAGCTATGGAGAACATGATTATTTTTTGGAGTGTATGCTTGGTGTTTTCATGCGGTTTGCAACAGATGAACAAAGCCCAAGCTCTTACACAAGAGGATCAAATTTTAGAGCTGATGAAGAATAGCCTGAAAGATCCTCAGAATTCCATGAAAAACTAGGAAGACTCCAGTGTTGTACCATGCAATTGGGATGGAATTACATGCGACAATTCTATTGGCATGGCCACTCAAATCATACTTGAAACCAAAGTTATGAATGCTCCTTTTCCATCCAATATATGTGGTTTGAGAAACATCAAGAAACTTCAATTGGGTGGTAATTACCTTGAAGGGAATCTTCCATCGACCCTTATGAATTGCGGCGAGCAGGAATACTTGAATCTTACCAACAATTCTTTGTCTGGTACTTTACCAGATTTCCCTCCATTGAAATCCTTGCAAATTATAGATTTGACAATCAACAACTTCACAGGTCCATTCCCTACTTCTGTTGGAAATTTACCAGAGTTAACCTCTCTAAGCCTGACAAATAGTCCATTCAGTCCAGGAAATATACCTGAATAACTCATGAATTTGAAAAACCTCAATTTTCTTTACCTGGCTTCCTGCAATTTGGAAGGAGAAATTATGAGTTTTATTTTAAATTTTACATATCTGGGTCTACTGGATCTCTCTACCAATAACCTCCATGGATCTATTCCAAGGGGAATTTCCAAAATCAGTAAACTCTACCAACTTGAGCTCTACAGAAATAATATTAGTGGAAATATACCTCAAGGTCTGGGTAGTCTTACATTTCTGCAATATTTTGATGCATCAAAGAACATGCTTAGCGAAGATATTCCAGAGGAGGTTGGAAATTTAAGAAACCTTGTTTCCTTTAAGCTCTACATGAACTAACTGTCAAGTCAAATTCATGAAAGCTTTGGGGAATTCCCAGATCTTGTAAGTTTTTCACTACATCAGAATAATTTCACAGGACAATTTGTCAGCTGCCACAAAATCTTGGCAGTCTATCCAAATTTAACCTGCTGGATGTTTCTAAAAACTAGTTTAGTGGCACGATACCAAAAGATAGGTGTAGAGGGGGAAATATGCTGAAGTTCCTGGTTCTCGATAATTTTTTTATAGGAGAGTTGCCAAAAACTTCTGGAGATTGCAAAACTCTGGTTCACTATAGATAAAAAAACAACAATATGAGTGGTCCAATGCCCAAAGGAATTTGGGTACTGTCAAATGTTAAAATTATTAATTTAGGCTTCAATAATTTTGTTGGTGAAATTGGTTCTGAGATTGTAAATGCGAAGGAATTATCAGAGTTCTATATTCAAAATAATCAATTCTCCTGGTTTTTGGTACCAGAGATCGACATGGAAAAGCTATTAGTCAAACTTGAAGCAAACAATAATCGCTTTCAGGTCTAATATCCAAGGAAATTGATAACTTGAGGGAGTTGAATAATCTGTATTTGCATAACAACATGTTTTGAGGAATCCATACCAGAGGAAGTTGGTTCCTATACTTCTTTGGTTGTTGTTAATCTTTCAGAAAATTATTTGCAAGGATCAATTCCAAACTCATTGGGATCTATTGTTGATGTGAACTCCTTAAATCTTGCAAACAAAAAATTACCTAGTTCAATTCCAAGCAGTCTTGGTGGACTAATGCTCAGTTTTCTTTATCTTTCCAATAATAACTTAAGTGGGGTTGTTCCAGATTCACTCATTAATGAGGTAAACATACATAGATTTTCTAGAAATCCAGGGCGTTGTGCTAAAAGCTTTGGAAATAATAATGATAATTATGACAATAAACATGAGACTTGCTTTGATTCACATAATGGGAAAGAAGCCAGACAAATAGGAATTATCTATGGGCTCATTTTTGGAACAACAATGTTATTGCTTAGGATTGAATTGATACATTTTCGGTGAAGATATCGTCAAAATCAACTTACCTTGATGGATGAAAGGGATAATTCTTCTTGGAACTTTAAATCTTTTCAAAATTTAAGCTTCTTTGAGGAAGATATTTGCAAATCTCTATTAAATGAAGACAATGTCATAGGAAGTGGTGGATTAGACAAGGTGTATTATGTCACATTGCAAAACAATGAAACTGTAGCAGCAGAGTGAATATGGACAATGAACATCAACATAAATAAGCAAAATGGATTGGAAATTTTGATAAAAGCATAAGTGGAAATTTTGGGAACAATTCGGCTTAAAAATATAGTGAAGATTTATTGTTATTTGTCAAACGATGATTCAAATCTATTGGTCTAGGAATACATGCCAAATTGAAACTTTTTGATGTCTTGTAAAAAATAATGAAAAGGCATTAAAGAGAAGTGGCATGGATTTGGATGGGCCAACACGGTACAAGATTACATTGGGAGCAACTCATGGATTAGCATATCCTCATCATTATTGTTTTCCTACAATTATTCACAAAGATGTAAAATCTTCTAATATTTTGTTGGATAAATTTTATGAGGCAAAGATCGTTGATTTTGGGATTGTCAAAATTCTTCACACTTGTGGAGGAAAGGATTCTATAGTAGCAGCACCCATGGCTACATTTCTCCTGGTATGTTCAACTTAGTAGTATATGATACAATTAAAATGGATTTGATCTTAAGTTTGGTGATGTGATGATCTTCTAATTTCTCCTAATGCAAACAATCATATTAACAAGTGATCTTCGGGTTCAAAGTTCAAACAAGGAACATCTTAAAAGAAACTATTTTTTCTTGGATAGTATTACCTAATATATTTAGCATATCAGAATTTTGAATTGGGTATTGTAGTGTGCGGAGGAAATTTAGTGTTGATGTTAGCCTATGTTCTACACACAAAAATGATTCAATGATAATGAGTGATGCTTATTATGATTTTCTCTTTAAAAATATGATTTTTCATGAGGCTTGATACACGTTTGCTATTATTTGTAGGAGACTGGTTATTTTGCTGAATAATTTTACTTCGAGAGTAAGTCCACTTCATAGATTCCAAAAGTTAGATCACAGTAGGCTACGTACCCTTTTTTTCTCAAATTGCAATGTTGAATAAAATTATTTAGAAACAAATAATTAATGCTAATCTCTAGATGGGTTTCACGAGCACTTAAATATGCATTGAAGGGGGTGATGCAATGTTGCTTTCCCAATCTTGGGTTTCAGTCTCAGTAGAACCACCGTGTCTTCGCCAACTTTCTCTTGCTTTGTTGCTTCTAGTTCTCCCACAATAGTCTCTGCAACTCCCCTTACTTTGTCTCTTGCTATACAGTGTAGAAAACACTCCTCCATATCCTCACACTCTTGCAAACCAAGAGCTGCTTCTTACACCTTGACAGGTCAGTAAATGCATTGAAATGATTTTTTCCTGAGATGATGGGTTGCTCAATCACTGAAGATGGTGATGATTTTGAGGATGATGTTTTAGGGAAATTTTTCAATGTTACAGTCACCTATTGTTGCCTCTGCAACATCTACTATAGTTGTGGTTGCAATTAGAGTAGTAATTTATAATATATACTAATTATGAGAACTTGTACAAAACAACTCTAAGGGTAGAGGTATGCCATACAACTTTGTAATTCACTCTGCAAACACCCTCCGAGATGTAATTATATGAGACCTGCTATGGTTGAAACCAGCCAAGGAGAGCAAAAACTTGAAACCAGTTAATGGAAGAAATAATGCCGAGTTAAAAAAATAACTAAAAAAAATCTATTGAAATCATACCAGTGAAAGAGATGGACCCAATTGCGTGCCCCCTAACCAAGCAGAAAAACTGCAACAGGATCTCGGTAGGGCAAAAGAGCTCTGATCCATCTAGTAGCAACATTAGCAACACCCAAAATAATTCCTTCTCACCAAATAATGAGTGAGAGAAACATAACAAAAGAGGGTGGTTTTATCCACCTTGGCAATCCTATAAGATAAGAACTCCCCTAGGAAAAACTAGCACAGAACATAGGAAACCCAAAACATTTAATCAAGTAGGGATTATGTGGGGTTTTTGCTTCTAGCTTTTATTTTTTTAGAATGACTTAAGAATTAAATCCATTTCTATTGGTTTATAATAAAATATATTAATGGATGTGTTATAAATAAAATCTTGGCTTATTCAGGTTTTTCAATTCCTATGACAAGGACTTGGACTTGTAGTTGTATCTATGGTTTGTTTTTCAATATGAATATCTCTAATAATGACAACCACACAATTCACTTTGCAGGGTAATTTTTAATACCAAAGCATGATTCAGAGGCATGTGGACTTGGCAATGGTGAGATCAAGGATCGAGGAAGGCTCTTACTCTAGAAGTGTAGAGTTTTTCAGGATCTACTTCTGGCGTTCAAAAAATGCACTCGTTTATTATCCAAATAAATCACTGAAGCTTGTTGTTGCATATGGACTCCATGATTTTTCCACCAAGGATATGAAAAATATATTTAAGACAGAGGCCCTTCTGAAACAAGAAGGACCCTCCACGAGAAATATAGACCAAAAAAGCTTTCCAAATTTTCCTTGTATGCCAAGACTAATCCTACTCCAATTGTTCCTAGAAGAAAGAGAAATGCAACGACATCTCATGGTGAATATCAGATGGGTAGTCCCAAAGGTGCACAACCAACCTTGGAAAAATAGTCTCCTTGTTAGATCCCTATAATACTAGTGATTCCTCCATTACTATTGTCATTTTAGCCCTTATTGTTATTATTGTGCCCCTATTGTCCCCATATTGTTATTAGTGTGCCCCATAGAAGCCCGCTTTCTTTTTATTGTTGTGCCCCTATATTATTATTGGTACGTCGGCTTTGATTATATTGTGACCCCTTAGACTCCTATATATAGAAAGGAGGTTTAGTCATTTGTATAATGTAAAGGAGGTTTCCCCCTCGAAGAGGTTGATTTTGAAGTCGTTGATCTATCTTTTCTATATTTTGTGAGCTAGTTCATAAAATTTGGTATTAGAGCTTTGGATTCTAAGGTTTCGCTGCTCCAAATAGGTCATCATGGCATTTTCACTATAAAAATTTTTCTGCAACATTCCAGAAGCTAAAAAAACCCATTTGAGCTGAAACCTCGATGATCCTTGGGTCCAAATATTAGATCTTGTCTCACTATATTTTCATAGATATGATATAAGGACGTTAGGGTTTTTGTAGGCTCTAAAATTACATCCCAAACAGGTCCGAAGGTTGAAAAAGTGACATGTGAAACTTCGTACAAGTTCGCTCTACTCAAAAAGTGTATAATCAAGTCATCTTGGGAGATTGGGCATAACTCTTTCTTGGAGAATCCAATTTTGATTAGATTGGTGACATTGGAAAGAGGACTCAAAGGGCTACAAGATTTAGCAATTTCAGACCTTGAGGATCCAAAATTTCAAAGATACATCAGATTCAATATCGAGTTCCTACAAAGTGAAAAAAAGGTGTGTAGTTGTTTTTTTTTAATTTTGCACAAGTTTAGTTTGAAAAATTAGTTTGAAGGCATTCAGAGGGAATAATGAAGCATAATTATCATTAATTGATGCCCCAAAGAAAGAAAATGGAAACACTTAGTAAGCAACCTGAAAGCTCTCACATGAATCATGAAGAAGAGGAAGAAACACAATATGATATATCAAAATTACGATACCAAGTGCAACAAAATTCACTCTCACAAAACGTAACAAAAGCTAAGATGGATGGTTTAAAGAAAGGAGTGGAAGATAAGATGGATGGTTTAAACAAAGGCATGGAATCTAAGATTAATGACGTGGAAGCTAAGATGGATGGTTTAAAGAACGGTGTGGAAGCTAAGATGAATGACGTGGAAGCTAAGATGGAAGACAAAATGGAATATTTGAAGACAGATTTGACAAAGTTGCTACAAGAAATGTTTACTAATGGCGAAAGGGTAGTAAAGGAAACTCATGATGAGAACAAAATAAATGTTAATCATGATTTCATAGACTCTAATCTTGGATTGAAGACCCACCATGTTCCAAAGATCGATATGAGGAAGTTTGATGGCAAGGATCCCGTAACATGGATACTACAGATGTAGCAATATTTTGATATCCATAATGTGCAAAACACGCAAAAGGTACGTATTGCAACTTTATATTTGGAACCAAATCAGTTTGTATGGTATCGATGGCTTTGCCCTCGTAAACAAATTGTCACTTAGGTAATTTTTATGGAAGAAATGATAGCACATTATGAGGATACAAAAAGCAACATTTTTTTTAGCCAATTGATAAATCTCAAACAAAAGGGTTCAATGCTAGAGCACATTGAGGACTTCCAAAAATTAAATATAAGGGTAAGAGATGTTCCAGAGGAGCATAGGATTGATGTGTTCATAGGGACTTTAAAGGATAACATCCAACATGAGGTTTTCCTTTGGGAACCTGATTCATTGGAGAAGGCATTTAGGTTGGCAATAAAAATGGAAAGAAAAATTATGGAAACCAGGAAGCTTACACTCACAACTATAAAGATGGAAGTGATTTTTCCCCTAGCCTTCCACAACCTACAAAGTTGACACCACAACAATTGGAAGAAAAAAGAGCAAAAGGGCTTTGTTACAGTTGTGAAAACAAATACACTAAAGGTCATAAGTGTGCTGAGAAGAAATTATTTTACATAGATTGTGAAGACAAGGAAGAAATGGAACAGGAAACGTCAAAAGAAGAGGATATACACCAAGAACAAACCCGAGAGAAAGAAGAAATGAATACGACCATATCTTGTGATGCATTAGATAGAATTACCACTCCTCAAACTATCAAGATAGAAGGGCATATCAAGAAGAAAAAGGTAATAGTGTTGATTGATTCCGGCAATACCCATAATTTTATTCATTGTAAGATAGCCAAGGAATTGAATTTCTTCCTATATCCAGCACTAGAGTGTCAAGTGATGGTTGCAAGTGGAGGAACCATAAATTTCTCTGGAAAGTGCCTGATCTGGATTTAAGCAGGAATGCAACAAAATATAGAGATAACGATATACACAAGGATGCAGTGGAAATAATACTTCATTTCATTAATGTAAAATACTAAAACATGCTTATAATAAGAAATGGAAATAAACCAGCTAGGGCGATGGTAGCTTATCTATGAGAAGAGATGTGGCGGCTACATGCCTCTGAACTATGTTACAATGAGGCTCGAAGGCCTATTTATTTTTGAGAAACAATGGAAAACCCTAAACATCCAAAAACCTAACCCTAGAAGATGAAACACCAAACTGTGGGCCCCGTTTGGGTAAATTGGTACATCAACTTCCCGGGGTCGTAACTTTGGCATACGCTCTCTGTTTGACGCGCACAGTATCTCGCTAGAAATATCTATCCGAGAACTACAACTTTTGGAAGAGAAGCAATGGTCCATGTACCCATGTTGCTCCTAGTTTTCCCAAAAAACGTCGTTTAGGGCCTCAAAACAGCTCCAGAAGTTCAAGACCCAAAAAACTTCTAGAAATAGTAAACTGTGCTACAATTAAGGAAACTGAAAAGTTGAAAGAAACAATGGTGGGGGTCCAAGTGGACTTGGCAGGTGGCCACCAATATCCACCTGGATCAGTGCCATACTATCAAGTTAACCATGGGAGAATATGTATTGAATAGCCCAAAGCTTTCCATTCCAATGGGTGGTGCTGTTATTGTACCATGAGTCCGATGGCTACAATCCTTGGGTACAATAGCTTTAAATTTTCAAGAAATTTTCATGAAATTTTGTTTGGAAGGAAAGGAAGTTGAATTAAGGGGTATTGCAGGGAAACTGGGAAAAATAATAAGCTCTAATGGAATGAAAAATCTTCTAAAGAAAGAACAACGAGGCATAATTTCATAATTATGTTTGCTAGAGGTTCCCACATCGAAATCATATATTTCTCTAGATCTCCAAAAAGCCTTGGAAAATCATTCCAAGGTATTTGAGACTCCCAAAAGCCTCCCACCTATTCGTGATCATGATCATGCTACTCATTTGATTCCACAAAGTGTTCCTCCAAACATCAAGCCTTATAGATATCCCTATTCCCAAAAGAGTGAAATTGAATGTATGGTTGTAGAAATGTTAGAGGCTGGTATAATTCAACCTAGTCAAAGTTCTTTCTCTACTCCAATAGTATTGGTGCATAAGAAGGATGGTCATGGTGCATGTGTCCAGATTATAGAGAGATCAACAAGCTCACTATTAAAAATAAATTTCCGTTCATGTCATTGATGAATTATTGGATGAATTACATGGATCAATTTAATTCATCAAGTTGGATCTTCGTTCAAGATATCATCAAATCATAATGAAGAATGAAGACATTCCAAAAACAAAATTTAGAACTCATGAAGGTTATTATGAATTTTTGGTCATGCCTTTTGGACTTACCAATGCACCTTCTACATTTCAAGGTTTAATGAATTCCATTTTCAAACCCTTCCTTAGAAAATTTGTGTTAGTATTTTTTGATGATATAATAATCTACAACAAATCTTGGAAGGATCATTTTCAAGTTGTTGACATGATGCTCAAACTATTGGAGGAGAAACAAGTATATGCAAAAAGCTCCAAATGTTTCTTTGGAGTACAAAAGGTGGAATATCTAGGTCATATTGTATCTCATGAAGGTGTTAAGGTAGACCCTAGCAAAATTAAAGCCATTAAGGAATCGCAAATCCCCACATCCATAAAGCATCTGCGAGGATTTCTTGGGTTGATAGGGTATTATCGCAAGTTTGTTAAGAATTATGGGAGAATAGCAACACCTCTAACAACATTATTGAAGAAAGATGCATTTTCATGGACTCCATAAGCAACAAAGGCCTTTGAACATCCTAAAGAGGTAATGTGCCAAGCACCGGTCTTAGCTATGTCGGACTTCACAAAAACCTTTATTGTGGAATGTGATGCCTCAAGAAATGGAATTGGTGTTGTTATGATGCAAGAAGAAAGACCCATTTCTTTTGAAAGTCGTCCAATCAAAGGAAAGTATTTAAACAAAGCTATTTATGAGAAGGAAATGTTGGCAATACTACATGCACTTAAAAAATGAGGACCCTACCTAATGGAAAGACACTTCAAGGTAAAAATGGATCATGATAGTCTTAAATACTTCTTAGAACAAATATTATCTTCAAAAGAGTAGCAAAAATGGATCACAAAGATGTTGGGTTATGACTTTGAAATCATCTACAAAAAAGGGAAGCAAAATGTTGTGGTAGATGCACTCTCAAGAAAGGATGAGGATGTGGGATTTGCGTCATTTCTATTATCCAACAAGATTGGATAAGCAAAGCAAGGGATGAATGGAAGAATGATGAAGTAGTGTGGGCACTCATTGAAAAGATACAACAAGATCCCAGTGCATCTGATACATTTAGCTGTAAAAATGATTCGTTATGGAACAAATATTGCTTATACCTATGTAAGAATTCCCAACTCAAACAAAATATTCTTATGGAATTTCACACTTCTCCCTCAGGAGGGCACTCAGGATTTTTAAAAACTTACCACAGGGTTAAGAAGGAATTTTTTTGGGATGGCCTTAAATCATATATTCAAAATTTTGTGGCAGAATGTTTGGTTTTCGAACAAAATAAAGTTGAAACAATTAAGACCTTGGGTCTATTACAACCTTTATCCATTCCAAGCCAATGTTGGGAGGAGGTTTCAATGGAATTTATCACAGGCTTACCCAAGTCCGAAGGAAAGAGTGTCATCATGGTGGCAGCTGACAGAATTACCAAGTATGCACACTTTTGTGCATTATCTCATCCATGTAAAGCTAGTATAATTTCTACTGCATTTATGGAAACAATTCAAAAGATACATGGAAACCCAAAGATTATTGTAAGCGATAGAGGTCCCATTTTCACTGGAAATTTTTGGATAGAATTATTTTCTGGTCTCGATACTCTATTAGTTCATAGCTCATCTTATCATCCTCAATCTGATGGGAAAACTGAGATAGTAAACAAATTTTTGGAATGATATCTTCGTTGCTTTGTCTTTGATAAACAAACACAATGGGTCAAATGGTTGCCTCTGGCTAAATGGTGGTATAACACTTCCTTCCATACTATAGCAAAAATGACCCCATTTATGGGACTTTATGGATATCATCCACCATCCATCACATCATATTTAAGAGAAAATTCTAAGGTTCGAGCAATGGAAGATCACATCGAGCATCAATAGCAAGTTCTCCAACTCCTAAAAGATAATCTCACTTTGGTGCAGAATAGAATGAAACAACAGGAAGATCAACATCACAACGAAAGAAGTTTTGATGTAGTTGCGTGGGTCTTCCTATGGCTACAACCATATAAATAAATGTCCCTCAAGCAAGCTAAGAAAGATAATAAATTATCATCAAATTATTATGGTCTATAAAAGGTGTTACAAAAGATTGGTACTATGGCATACAAATTGGAGCTTTCTACAGCTTTCTGAGTGCACCCATTTTTCCATGTTTCATGTTTAAAGAAGGTTATAGGTGATAAGATCCTAGTTCAAACAATATTTCTAGAACTTGATGAGGAAGGAAAAATCATATTGGAACCTGAAGCAATCACAGAAACAAGAACTCAAGAGCTACGAAATCGATTAATTTCGGAGTATCTCATCAAGTGGAAGAACTTACCTACTAAAGATTCCACATGGGAGAATGAGAATTTTATACAGAAGCATCCATAACTACTCAAGTGTTAAGGACAAAACTTTTTGAAGGAGTGGGGCATGTTAGTTCCCTATAATACTAATGATTCCCCCATTACTATTGTCATTGTAGCCCTTATTGTTATTACTGTGCTCGTATTGTCCCCATATTGTTATTAGTGTGTCCCATAGAAGCCCAGAATTGTTATTGTTGTGCCCTTATATTATTATTGTTATGTTGGCTTTTAATATATTGTGACCCCTTAGACTCCTATATATAGAAAGGAGGTTTAGTCATTTGTATCATACAAAAATTGCTCATTTGTGTAATTTAAAGGAGGTTGCCCCCTCGAAGAGGCTGATGTTGAAGTCGTTGATCTATCGTTTCTATATTTTGTGAGCTAGTTCATAACATTTGGTATTAGAGCTTTGGAATCTAGGGTTTCACTGCTCCAAATAGGTCATCGTGGCATTTTTTCTATAACTTTTTTCTGTGGTGTTTTAGAAGCTAAAAAACAATCCATTTGAGCCGAAATCTCGATGATCCTTGGATCCAAATTTCAAATCTTGTCTCACTATATTTTCGGAGATATGATATAAGGACATTAGGGTTTTTGCAGGCTCCTGAATTATATCCCAAATAGGTCTAGTGCCAGTGGAAAACTATGCAAAGGCATCCCCCACCTCATCAAGGGATTCTCTATCTTGAAAAATATGCATGAATGGATCTTTCCTCCCCTGTGAGATTTCACCATCCATGTGAGGAGGGAATCTGTAGGAAGGTCCACCATTCAGTCACTCATGGTTGTAGTATTTTGGGTTCAATTAGTGAGCCAAACAATGTAAAGGTGTGCAATTCTTGTCCCATCTGCTGACAAGAATATCCTGTATGGTGGTGAAGAAGGCCTCTGATGATGTCTCATACTTGGGGCACTCACTCTGTAAAATAATGCTCCTCACAGACTCAATCATGGAATCCCAACCCTCATAAACCTCTCCTAGGATGGGATGGTATGTATCTACAAATCGAAGAAAAGAAATGATAGGATCCATGATCTGAATAAGTATATCTACCCTCTCCCACCAAGAATCATCTAACACTGTGTCCTTCACCCTTTTAGAGGCTGCTTGATCTGTCTTTCTCTAAAAAGACCAAAACTATGAAATAACCATGGCCCCAAGATCATTCTTGACCTCACTCAACCTCTTCAACATGTTCAATGAAGTTGTAAACTATGTATATGCAATCTTCAACAATGATAAATTGGTGTACTCCTTGTAGATAGTGAGGGCATTTGTATAATTTTGTAGAAAGTTGAGGATATGTTTTACATCCTCAATAATGCTTCCAATCCAAAGCACATAATAAGCAATATATTTAAGTGCTGAGTTCAATGAATAGATAATGCAAGGTGTCCAAAACACTTGTGGATACTTCTCTTCCACAGTCATTCCAATAGCCTTGCAAACAGGTGCATTATCTGTAATGATTTTCATACAAGAATCAACACCTACATCTTCAATAACTTTAATAAACAACTCACCCATATATTGTGCATCCTTGTATTGTCCAAGTGCATCCACTGATTTCAAGAAAAGTTGACCATTCAAGGAAGAAACCATGAATTTGATGAGTGAGTGTCGTGTTAGATCTATCCATCCATCATAAACAATGTTAACCCCAGATGTTTTCCATGTTGATTTAATAGGATCAAACATTTTTTTCGCCTCTTTCTTTGCCTTCGTAAACAATGTGGTTCTACGATTCTCTGACCTAGGAGGCACATACCTTGATGGAGCCCCTTGAGTTAGAGATCAACACATCTCAATAAATAGAGGTGAGCATTCAAAATTAAAGGATATGAAGTTTTGATAGAAAAAAAGGCAATGGTGAGATAAAGCTCTTCTCATTTCTCTTTCCGAAAAATCTTGTCCATTGGACCAAGTGCAATTGCCTTTCTTGTTGCTACTTGTCCCCCACCAGAACTCTCAAATGGGAATTTGTCGCTACTTTTCCTAAAGAATGGAAGGGGGTCATCGTTCTTGTTTTTTTTTATATATATTGCAGCCACATTTACCATACCAACATTGGCCTCTCTTTCCATTTCTTTCCTCTTTGGTAAAGGAACCTTTGTACAAGATGAAATTCCACAACTTGGTAAAGCTAACAGATGAGATTTCACACAGTAATATGTGCTTGTGAAATTAGTGTTGCAATAACTACATTTCCAACTCACATTGCCTCCTCCCTTCACCTTGTTGCTTGGCCCTTGCTCTCTTGTGACATATTTCCACAAGGGAGATTTGTTATCTTGAGGAGGATGTCTTCCCTCAACATTTGAAGTTGTTGTTGCAGCCCCACTTGCAATACAGGGAGCACTTGCATCAGACCCTGATGAAATTGGGATAGGAGGGGCATCTCCAATGGGGACACTCTTCCCCTTCCTCTACCCCTTCCATTCTTCCCTTGATTGAGTCATGAATTTTGTAAAAAAATAAAAAAAATGAACAAATTTGTAAAAGAAATATACATGAAAACTACTGTAATAAAAATGCAAAAAAAAAAGAGAGAAAATGCACTTACTTGTTGCTTGAATCTCCTTGAAAATGCTCCCACGCCCTTTTCTCTTTGTTCTCACACACCGACAACAAACCCAAATCCAACAAGAAAGGTGAATGTGAAATTACAATGGCCAAATCAACCTTTTAACATCACGTAGAGGTCTGAAAATTGGTATTTATGTCCTAGAACTAGGACATGGTCTAGACACGATCGGAAGGACAAGAATCCAACCGAATCGTGTCTAATTCACCCAATTCAGAACACGATGGGCCACGAGGACGAATCTGGTTTCATAGGTGAAAACAAAAAGGATGATGAAACAAAAGTTGACAAGATTAAGGAAAACAAGATTGGTGAACAAAAAGCTGTTGAAAATTTTGCATCTCCATCTATGACCTAGATTTTGGAGTAGTGAGAAAAAAAATGATGTTGCCAAGGCAAGAACAATTTCTAACTGAGCTACGAGCAATGTTAGAGAAAAAAGAAAACTAGAAAAATTTTGTGTGGAATTAAAGGAAAGAATAAGGTATACATAATATCTTAAGGAACCAATCATGACCTATCAGTTGATGGTGTTGGACCCCCCAACATGTCAGGGGATCTTTGTGGTAAGAAGTCCCAACTAGGCCTCAGACCATTTGGAGTACGAGTCCCAGTAGTGGGTAGTAAAGTTATGCCTTGACTGCGGTAGCACACAGAGGTAAGCAAGATATCATTGTCAGAATCAAGTATGTGACCTTGTAACGAGTCAAGAGAGATGCATGGGGAGGTTCTAACACACAGAGGGGGGAAATAATTATGCCCCTTAGAAGCTTGTAATAGTATGCAGCTTGAAAGGAACACACGAGCTTAATGAAATTGCAAACTGGAAAGCAAAATAGTCAAAGGTCCAAAGTGATGTGTTAAACCAACAACACACTTCAATAAGAGTCATAGAATCACATACAGAATAGTCCATACACCAATGTGTAAGTAAAACTACATATATTGCTAAATTAAACGGAATAGTCGAACTACAATAACAACATATGCATGAAACATATCGGCTCTATTATATTGTATAAAGTGAAAGTTCCACCCATACATACAACCATGACAACCACTATCCCCAATAGTGGAATGTTACAGTCAACACCGCCTGCTCCTCCAAAGAGATGTGCTTGCTCTACACTATGGAAAAGGCAAGACTCATCACAATACTCTCCAAGACCTCTCTAAGAAATGCCTAGCAAAATATTGGATCCCAAAAGCCCATTCTATGAGTTATGAGGTTCTATTTATAACAAAGGGTGGGGTGACCCTTGACATTCCCCTTTGTGACTCTTGGACTACCCTAATGACTCTTTACATTACATATGGTTGTTTGTATTCCACTAGTGACACTTGGAATTTCACTTTACATCATGTTCTACAAAAATGATACATTTTCCACATATACCCATGTGGGACAAAATTGGCTTGAGTTAGCCAGACAAGACAACACTAAGACTCAGACGACTGTGGAAAGACCAACTCATCAACCTTATCTCCATGATCCTTGGTGACGAACTAATACCATACTTGGCAATGTGCAATGGTGTCTGTGTACTCTTTGATGAAGTCCTTCTGGAAACGAACCTTTGCCTCCATTGCTTCTGGGTATATTTGGGACCTCGGTCCAACTCATCCTGTAACATGCGCAACTTAGTCTTGAGCATGGCCAGACCGACAATGCACATCCACATGTTACCTACGCTGACTTATAAATCTGCGTTGGTGGCCATGAGCATCAACTTATCGAAGTACGCTTCAAGCTCCAACCTAACTTGGTTCTTCTCTTTGGCCTCGGTGAGCGTACCAATCGATGGGGTGCCATACTTCCTCACCACGACATCCAAAATCCTACACAACTGTGCATACGAAGCCTCGATACTAGTGATGAGCAACGAGAGTTCCTCATAGTTCTAGATCTATCTCTAGATGCATGATTTGTCCAACTCCACCTGTGGCTTCATCATTTTTGTGCAAGTGAAGCAAGGCTCCCTTGTACTTCATTGTGCATGTATGTACATGATCAACTATGGTATGTATGTCTACGAGCATTCGCACTATCTTGGTTCGGTGTTGCTAGACAACTGCCTTGTGCACGATGACAAACCTATCATCATTCTCCGCATGACTGTCTCAAGAGTTGATACTTCATCAAGTATATCCATCTTCTTCTCTACTCTAGCAGATCTTGTTGATTGTTCCTCTCTCTGCTTGGCCGCTTGAAATTCCTTAGTCATGCCCTCATTTTCTACTATCAAGAACCTAACAATAAAGTTGGTGGCTTCAGCATAAGCCTTTGTAGAATTAGCCAAGGTAGCTGGATTTCTTCGTACATCTGACACAATCACCCGTTCTTCCAAGTGCTCTGGAAATGCATGCTCATTCGGGGTGCACACTCTACGTGCTTGTACAACTCTATGTTGCGACTTATAAAAGGTTATTTTGTACATCTCTATTTCTGTATGTTCCCCAAGGAGAATGGTATCCCCTTGTTCACTCAGGACTTGCTCTGTTGTTGGAGCTGGTGAAGCCTGCGGAGTGACCTCGGTTCCTATTGGCATGAGGATGGTATCTTGATCCTGTTTTGGCTACTCCACCTCCATGTCCATATGTTCTATTATCTATTCATCCTATAGAGCAAGTTCCTATTCCTACGACTACTCACCCTGTTCCTCATCTACTACTAGTTCAAAGTCCTCAACCTATATTGGTACATCTTACGCTGTCTATGTGCCTTGCACTTCCTCATGTTCATGTTCCTGTTCCTGTTCATGCTCATGCTACACTTTCTTCTCTCTTCTACAAAGCTCTTGTTCTTCCCTAAGCTTCTGCTATAATTCCTGCAACATCCTCTCAATATCTTCCAGCCTTTGCTTCTCTCTCTTTCTTTTCACTATCCTCCTATCGCCTCTTTGTGTCTATCTCCAAAGCTACCTTTTTCCCAAGTGGGTCTTCTTTAAACTTGTAGCTTTTCTTCGTCTCCATGCCTTCGGAAATTTTCCTCTTGCCTTTGTTTTTCACAGTTTTGTTGTTTACTACTGCTCTTGTTGCTTCTCCCTACAATGCTCCTACCTTGAGTGCTACTAGCCACTCCACTGCAATGATGACCAGTTCATTGAGCCTAGAGGAGTTGTAACAATATCTCCATGGGTCTTCCTCTGGCCAATGACATGCCCCGTGGATCCATGGGTAGTACACTCTCACGCAGTGGTCCCTACATAAACCATGTGGGTTGTACGGGTTGAAATACCTGGTGCCAAACTTAAACTTCTTGAAGTCTTCCACTTCAACATCTGCTTCTTTCAAAATCCTAACTACATACAACCTAATGCACATAGGAAGCATGGGCCATGGTGTGTTATTATTCCTGTGCAATCTAGTTGACAACCCTATCAAGATGTGTTATGCAACCTCATGCATGCCCAACTTTTCCATGGAGAACCTCAGCAATACACGCAAATCTTTCTTCATGCTATATATTCTAATGAGGGTTCCCTTAGGTGAAGCGTACCAATCTACAATGTTTAGCAATGCCTCCATTGCTACCTGGGACATGCAGGGTGGATCTTGTTCAAAGATCATCATGTACAGGGGGGTGACGAAATGATCACATATTCTAGCCATGACTCCTTGGCAGCTGCAATCTGAGAGAAACTTGCAATATATGTTCACATAATTTTCTGAAGGTGTCCATGCCCAACCCATGCTAGGAAACTATTGATGGGCACAAATTGCATCGAGCAGGTATGTAAACATAGAACTTTGCTTGTAGATCCTTGGGCAGACTCTAAGCATTGGACAGATGCACTTTCAACTCGAGAGCCAATATGTCAGACTAGTTGAATGGTTTTCCTTCATTTTCTAGCTCATCCAACATAGCAACCCATCTCTACAGGAAGGTTTTTGTAATCCCTTGGCCATACAAGTGGCATGCAAAAATGACCAAGAACTAATATGCCTACTTGAGTGTCTTCGTCCTGTATATCTAGTTGGGTGCTGTCCTGAACTTTTGTGGCTCCTTTACCCAATGCTTCAAGATATCTCTTGTGTTTTTGTTGTAGTTGGGAGTGTAAAACAATGCATCCATCCTGCTCATTGGGAATGTAAAATGATATATCTCTAGATAATCCTCCATCCTGAAGGAAGAAAGCCTTGCTCCACTGACACTGCTTAGTATCATTGTCTCAGGATCAGTGTGTGAGACAATTCAGTGGATCACATCTGTGCAAGGAAACACGCGAAACCTGCATGAAACCTTGTATAGTCCTGACTTATGGATGTTCACATAGAACTCTCTATCCTCTAGATTCTCCTCAAAGCTACCTAAAAAGATGATGTTGATTTATTTCCATGTTATCTTGATATCCTTCTCGATGAAAATGTATGTGTCTATGTACATGGGCAAGCTCATTGACCCCTGTTCAACCACGTATTTGGTACTGCTCTCTTGGAAACCATTGTATTTGTACTATTGAGAGACTAATGAACACCTATGATACCTGGAGATAGAGAAACACTCATGGAAATAAAATTTTAGTTGAAAACCAAAGAAACTTGAGGACTAACATGCAACACACATGGTTGATTGTTTGGGAAAATTGCGCAGTTTTGTCTTGGAGAGGCTGGGAGACTGACAACTGAAACTGCATAGAGCATAGTCCAGGGAGGTCGGGAGACTGACAGTTGAAACTACATAGAGCATAGTCTAGGCTACCAGTGAACTGACTTTCTACTAAAACTACACAGATCACAGTCTAGCTTGGCCTACTAAGGACTGGGACTACACAATACATAGTTTCAGTCAGCATGACTTCTGCCCCGGAAAGTGCACTGTGCAATCCTAGGGGCTAGCTAGGGCATTGTCTCCGAAAACTGCGTAGAGCATAGCTTGGGAAGCTAGTGGGAGGCAAGCTCTATGCAATTATTGGGAGCAAGGTAGAGCCTTCCTTCCCAGAAATGTGCAGGACAAGCCGAGCAAGGCAAGGTCTAGGCCAAGGCAGCTTAGACCTGCAGAGGGGTGACTAAAAATCACTAAGGATTGAATGCATGTGAAAATATGGTGTAGATATAAGTGAAATAAACATGCATGAAATTCAATAAAGTGCAAAAATAAATCAATTGACGAAACTAAGAAGCTCAAGAAGCAAGTCGCCGAAACGTCGACTGTGAGTGGAAAAATAGTGTTATGCGTGCAACACTAAGGAAAGGTAATGAAAAAATTGAAACAACACTTCTACAAGCTAAAATATATTGAAACACTAGCAGTTGTTCACTAGAATCAAGGAAACAACACTCATACAAGCTGAAAACTAAAAAGCGACAGAAAAAGTGGCAAAAGGAATGAAAAGAAAAACTTACCCGGAAAAGTTGCGCCAACCGTGCTGAAGGTTCCTAGAAGCCTTGGGAATGCTAAGGCTCCAATATCGAATCTGAAGAATGAGCTCTGAGGTGTCGATTAAATAGATTTGGAAAAATTAGGGTTTATGACGTGCATGCCACAAATCTAGGAAAACGAGACACTTGGCAGGAAGCTTCTAAAAACGGTTTTGCATGTAACTCCTGCTGCTAAAAATAGATCCCTAAAGTATATGGATGGCTTTTTCACTTTTTTTTCTTTTTTCTCTTTTAAGAAAAGCTGCTCCGCATGGAAGGAAGGATTGTGTAGTTGTGGGGGGAACTAGACAACTTGTAGGCACATGCAACAAACAATCAGTGAGGGAAAGATTATGCGTTGTTTCTGGACTAAGGGGCCTTGGCTAACTGGCCAGATCTGCAGAATTTTCCATAGCATTGATGTTGGGCTACACTGCGCATTTCTAGAGGGAAGTGCAGTTAGCCAGTTCTATGCAATTTCGGAGAACAGTGCAGTTGTCCTGGCTGCTCTGTGCATTTCTGGAAGGCGGTGAAGTTGGGTCAATTTCTGCGCAATTGCTGGAGGCAGTACAACTGGCTGAAACTGCATAAATTTCTAGATAAGTGTCAGCTGGCTTATTCTACACAAATTCCATAGCAAGGCTTCCTAGCCTGCTCTACACAATTTCTGAGTGCAAGGCAACTGTTGGGCTGCTCTGTGCATTTCCAGAGAGGAAGACAAGTTTCCCTCTAGATTTGCACAATTTTTCCTGATAGTCAGATGACCAGATGTGGACAAAGTGTTGGGTGTTCTTGTGTTTGATCGATGAGACAAGTGAGTTTTACACAAGCAGTGAAACAACAGATGAATTCAAATAAGCAAAAGTACCTGATTAGTGTAGGATAGTTGTTTTGATTTCAGGGAAGGAGGCTCCAAAATGAAGTGAAGGAAAAATATTGGAGGGTGGTTGTAGCCGCTACAACAATATCTTAACAAAATCAAACAAATAAAAGTACAATCAACAATAAAATTGGATTGAAAAAGGGTTTGAGCAACTAGAATGACGTGGAAAATAATTCCAGTGATCTTCTTGCACCTTTGAAGAACTCTACCCACATTCTAGAGACAAACAAAATCTCGGGCAACATTGCCAAGCCAATTAAGAGCTAGAACACAGTTGAGCAAGAAAGGATCTCAAGCAACACTCTTTGGCGAATTCAAATCCTCCTCTAAAAAAATCGTTGGCGTCTACTACTACCATCAACACCACCCAGATAGAGCCTCTCTTAAAACAAGGAGTTGGAAGGCCACCAAAGCATGCTAAGAAAGCATCTCAACAACAAAAAGCTCAGGAACTGGGACATAAGTAACAAGAACCTGAAATAAAAGTCCCAGAATCTAAGTTATTACTTCCAACACCAAGAAAAAGGTCTAGAAGTTGATCATCACGACCCTTTGGGTTTAAGAGGAGGTGGAAGTACTGGGCATCTTTTAATGACCATCTGGCTAGCTTGATTCTACAAATGCGTATAGGATGGCTATCTGATTGACTCATCTAATGCTTGTGAGGACTGAATTATCACCAAGGTATCAAGATTAAAGTACATATGAAAACCAATTGTTATGGTTGTTTTTTACTAGTGTAAGCGTTATGATCAGTCTAATGCTTGACAACAACATGAGAATTATGGTCAGTTCCTGCAACTTAGTTAAGTGTTTCGAAAGTTAGTCACTATTAAAGGCAGAAGCATCCTTACAAATTGATTTTCTATCACAAGGCATGCTTCATGTACATAGTAGGATATAAGACTAGTGATTTAGTGTCCTGATTGTAATGTATTTTGAAGCAGCATGGTCAATCCATTGCTAGGCTTTGAGGCCTATGGAAATGGGTAGGTAGAATGTGTAGATTCATACTCAATTTTTATTGGGAAAGTACAGATCACATCAAATTTTTATTTAGATGTTATTTTATTCACTATGATTATGTTTATTTTTCTTTTTTATAAGTATGTTTATTTTTTTCATGAGAAATATTTTTATATTTTATATAAAGAAAGTATGTCTATTCACGATAAATTCAACATATCACATGCAAGAATGAATAGTGTTGGTTAATTTAGCATATCACATGCAAGAATTGACAGTGTTGGTTATGGATGTTGTGAAGAGATAGAGGGATTTTGTGAGGGAAAAGGACAATTTCCATAATTATTCACTATGGCATGTGGTGGCTGATTGGCATTATCTTTCTCAAATAATTGTTATTTTTTATTTTTATTTAAATTTTTTTTATTTATATATATTTTTATTAATATTCTTTATATATAAATTGTTATTGGAAAATTTATATAAAATAAAAATATGTGGTTGGAATATATAATTGAATTACAATGAAAAAAATTTCTTGTCTAAAGTTTGAATGTAATTTAGTTTTTCAGGATGATATTCGTAAATCTTCTATTCCTTTGGTGTACCTTTGCACCTTTAGGGGCAATTGCTAGTTATAAATGGATCAACACAAAAGGTTTAGTTAGATGAAAGTGGAGTCGATGCATGTGGTTGTGCCTGATGTTGTGGAGATTTAAAGCCCATGCAAAAACACACATTCTTGAGAAGCATTTTATTGCCCTCATTGAAATGAACTCCAAAATGGCAGATTGTTATGCTTACTGGTCAAATGAAAACCCTAACAAAACAAGAAGTCGTGATATTTTATCAAAAAAGATATAGCATATTGTGTTTGTGTAGGGGAAGTGGAAAACATACACCATATGCATGAAGGATTATGTATGCGTTTATTTTGAACCTAAAACACAAAGCTGGGTATATTCCATAGTTCATGCATAAATCTTATGTGGTAGCATGTTAAAAATATTCGTTGTTTTAATCTCCACTTGGTTCTTTTTAATGTTTATATTAATTCAAAGTCCCAGTAAATGTGTGCATCCATGAATGATGTTGTACCATCGTCCTTAGAAAGAATGGTTATATAAGGTAATATGTTCATTGCATAAGGCTTGGGTTCATTTTGTTTGCACTCTACATGGATTTCTCTTTCTTTTTGGTGTTTCACTTTGGTATTCATATAATAAGATGGGTGTAATACATAAATAAATTTTAGTGATTTATTTTTTACATTTGTTTTTTTTTATAGGTGGGAAACTGTAATGTCCCCTAATAATAATAAAAATAAGAAGTAATAATAATACTTAATATGTATAAAATATTGAATAAAATAATGATAATAATGAAAAGATTAATAGTAAACTAAATTATTAAATAATTTAAGAAACTAAATAATGATTAGATAAATAAAGTGATAAATACAATACTAGAGTTCTTAATAATAAATAAAAATAAACTCAAAAAATAGTAAAAATAAGTAAAGTTATTAAAAAGTAAAAATGAATAAAATAAGAAAGAATTATATTAAGGGAATTACTAAATTAAGTTAAACTTAAAATAAAGAAGTAAAAGTTTCATGTTGACACATGGAGTGTGTGCATGCGTTCCCCTTCCAATGTTTGCTCTATTTAATAGATGGTGAGGAAGATGAGAGATCATTCCATGATTCCATCATCCATTCTCTTGGGAGAAAAGTGTTGTGAGACAAAGGATTCCCTGGCAGTAATACGTTGATTGAGGGCTCGGGGGTGGCTAGTTGTAGAAAGATTTTGTGCAACTGAGCCTATGGTTGGGTGGAGAGTTGTCCCCAAAACTTTGTTTTGGTTAGTAGGATTCAAATAACATTCAACTCCGAAATCACAAGTAAGGAATATCATCGCCACAGGTAAGTTGTCTCCGCTCATAGTTCCGAAATTTTATGTTAAATAGTTGATAAATTTTGTGTTTATTAGAAATCACATAATTAATCTAATTAATTACATGTTTTAATTTCGGGGTTGTTACAAAAACCTATCATAACTTACTTGTCAAACCAATAGTGAGGATAACCATCTCTAGTTGTTGAGTGTGCATTAACCATCTCTAGCTACTGACCACAAATGCACGCTGACTCATCACTGTTATTCAATGAAAACCACGCCACCTGGAACAACCCGCTAGTGGTCCAAAAGGGGACAGGCTTTCACTCCTGTCAAATGCCTCTAGGTCTTGTGTCGTTAACCTGTTTCTTTACGTCCGAGAAAAATGAGCTCTTAGCCAAACAGAGGTCATTTTAGAGCATACTCTAGGCCCATATCTTTTACATACGTTATCACATAATGATTTTTTTTTAAGTTATTATATATATATAGTACTATATATATATATATATATAAACACAGTTTTTATATATATAATGTATATAATAATATTTTACACAGTTTTCATTTTAAGCTACTTATTTTTACATTATTATATAGTAGCACATTTTTAGCATAAGATACTCTAATATATATTAATAAATTTATACACTGTATGTATATAAAGAGATATATTTTATAACTAAGTATATAGTTACAATGAATCTAGGCTTATGTATACACACATAAGTACATAAATCATATTTTCAAAAGGAAGAGAGCACAAAAAAAAAATTGAAATCAAATGCCAAAACTAAATAGATCATGAACATTGGAGTGACAAAAACAATCAAGGAGTTTTGCATTGACATATAATAACCATTCAAGATCAAGCATCCAAAGCAATAACCCCAATGAAGCGGAATAAAGGATCTATGCACATCATCAATGCTAAACCCCGAAGGATGTAAAAGCTAGATAACTAGATAAAAGAAACCATTGACCAATCAAGTGTGACTAAAGGGGAATTTTCAAAAATTTTAAGTGGGGGGCCTTCATTTTAACCTAAAATGTAGGGGAGATCTTCGCGAGCCAACAAGTATAAAGTTTTGTGCACACTAATCATGCAACCATCAAGTATTTGATGAAAAACATGATGTCGATGCTAGGATTATTAGATGGTTATTGCTATTACAACACTTTGATCTAATCATTATTGACAAGATAGGGAAGAAGAATGTGGTTGCAGATTTCTTGTCTAGACTAACCTTGCCTATACAGAATGAAGAGATGATAGATTATCAACTCCCAAATGAGCACCTCTCCACCATATCATTGTTATCACCTTTGTTTGCTGACATAGAAAACTACTTGGTTACTGGACAATTTCCTCCCAATTTTTCCTTCAAAAAGAGCAAGATTATTAGGAAAAGCACCCCTTACACTTGGATTGGAGGAAACCTTTTTAGATTGGGACCAGATCATGGATCCTCACATATCCTCTCAACGCACCATGATGGATCCTCTAGTATCCATTTTGTTGCCAATAAGACAACCTTCAAGATTCCCTAAGCAAGATATTATTGGCCTACCCTACATCAAGACATTAGGAGGTATATTGATTGATGTGATGAGTGCTAGAGGATGGGTAAGCCCACACAAAAGGATGAAATTCCTCTACAACCTCAAGTGGATCTTGAGCAATTTGAGAAGTGGGACATGGATTTCCTTGGACCTATTGACCCTCCATTCAAACAGAAGATGTATATTATTGTATGCATAGTTTATCTAACAAAGTGGGCTGAAGTGAAGCCACTCAAAGCAACAACAAAACAAAAGATGGTATAATTCCTAAGGGAGAACACCTTCTACAAATTTGGTTCCCAAGGGAACTAATCACTAACCAAGGAACTCAATTCACTTTTAACTTGATAGAGGGGACCATGAAGCAACATCACATCAAGCATAGGAAGTCCACCCCATATCACCCTCAAGAAAATGGGCAAGTGGAAGTGACCAAAAAAAAATTAGAAGGAATATTTACCAAGGTTTTTGGTAGAAATAAGAAGAATTGGGAAGCCAAACTTGTGGAGACCACTTGGGCCTACAACACCACCTGGAATAACACCATTGGATTCACCCCCTTCATGCTAGTTTATGGTAAGAAAGCATTTTTTATATTGAATTTTAATATAACACCTTGAGAATAACAACACAACTTGATATAAACATCACAAGAGCTCAAGGATAGGCTACAATAGGTAAATTCACTTGATGAACTTAGGTTATAGGTTCATATGCATATTAAAGTGGTGCAGTTGTAGAACAAGGTTTGGCATGACAAGAACATTAGGGAGAAGACCTTCCAAGAAGGTGATTGGGCCCTTTTATATGAATTTAGATTCAAGGACTTCAAAGGGAAATTGATGACAATATTGTTGTGTCCCTACCTAGCAGAAAAGTGCCATGACAATGGCTCTATTTAGATTTGAACAATTGATGAGGAAAATATACCACTTCTAGTCAATGGTTATAGGTTGAAACTCTACAATAAACGTCTATAAAAGGAGGAATTTACCAGTTCAATAAGAAGAGAAGTGAATATTATTGGGAGAATCAAAGCTCCCAATCCATTTAGCCTTTAATGAATAAACAAGGAAGAAAGAAACAATCAAAAGCAGAAGAAAAAAAAGAAGAAAAATTTATAAGTGAAAACATCCATGAGGTAATTGAGGCAAGCTCTTGGGCTGAAATCCTCCATGAGGTAGCCAAAGAGTCTAAAAAATAATGAAAAAAAGGGAATAAAAATAACCCCAGGTGAAAACCTCCTTTGAGGCACTTGAGGAAGTCCCAGTAGGTTGAAATACTCCTCTAAGCTAACCTACAGGTCTCAAAATAAAAGAGAGAAAAAAAAAGAAGAAAAAAAAGGAAAGTGAAAAGGAGCCCTTACATTATTCATTCTAACATTTCTACATTTACAACATGGTTCCAATGATAATCAAACAAGGTCAGCACAATCAAGGAAGTGACATCGACCTTCACACAATTCCACTCAGCTCTCTGTGCCCACTCCATCTATCCCATGACCATTTCCAAGCATGTTAAATCAATACTTAACCACTCTCAATTGATTTTATCAATTCCATAAAATTCCATAGGATAGTTTTGTACTGCTACGGGAAGTTGATCAACATGAAAGGAAGAAGCAGATTGCAAATTTTTCACTTCAGACCAAGAGAGGGGACCCATGAGAGTCCAATCATCCATCCATTCGATTAGTTGTCACATTTTTCACCAACATTACACTCACCATCCCTCAAAAATATAATATTTCATCTCCTTTCCACCCATTTCCATTATAAGAAAGTTTCTTATCCTCCATTAACATCCTTCGCATGAATTATCAAGATTTTCTAAAAGCAACACTCATTGAAATTTGTGATCCTAAGGGTTCTATGTAATTGCTACATTTGATGCACCAGGCTGAGATTTTTGGATATTATAATGTTTCAGGAGGCTCCAACACTAGTCTTGAGAATCTACATGACCCCATGTAGGATGCTACAGGGTAATTAGTATTCAACCACTCTCTTCCTTACCACCCTCCTGAAAACCTTACTTAAAGATATAGTTACTTACTGGATAAGATTGATTGATTGATTGGAACTGCCTAGCTAGGGATTTTGCTAGAATTTGATAGGGAACATTCAATAAGGTGATTGGATGCCATCGATTTCTTTAGAAGGTACCCCAAGCAAGAATGCTCGTGGTATGAGGATTGATTGATTGAGAAATGGGGGCACCTATTCTGTGATCACCTAAATCATGGAACTTCAATCAATAATGAAAAATTAAAATATTTTCAAGCCAGTGAAAGGATCAATGAAGACACTAAATTTCACCTCAAATGAATTCAACAATCTTTATCAATGCTCCAGTAGCCTCATGAAAACATCAAGTGGTCAAATCCTAAGCTACAACATCATCATCATGAGCATCATCGGGTAGGTTCAAGTTGAAAATTCTTAACGCTTAAGTATGAGTGCATCTTGGCTTAAAAAGTGTTATCAATGCATGAGAGAAGAGGTTGTATAAACTAAGGTTGGTTCAACAGTTCCAACCACCTTTAATAGTTAACTACATTTTTCTTCGTCGTCCATCACACGTGTAGAGGAAAAAACAAAAAAAGGGTGATGACTACAAAGAGTGGGCCAATGTGCCTATGGTTGGTTTGCGAAGGTGGTATGTGGGGGCTAGCTCACACAACACGTTGAGTGTTGGCATTATGTTTCTGGTATGGTAATATGTTACAGATGTTGTACTTGATGGCAACACCCATGGCAAGGCTCTCAATTTGTTGAAAATTAAGAAGTACGCAGGAGAACAGTTCAGAAGATGCGTACCCGCAGGTACACTATGTAGGAACCGCAGGCAGACATGCAAGTCAGCCATTCAGGAGGTGCGTACCCCCAATGCACTCATTTCAAGGCAGAGAAAAGCACACGTGGGCTTTCTTATGTTTAATCTTTGGTATTTAGCCGACGGTATTTGTGTTATTATGGTTTTGGCTCGTGGTATTGATCCATGATTTGAGGAAGAGCTTGACTATATAAAGCAAAGGAGATCATTTGGCTTGAGTATGCTTTTGGGTTGAATATCTTAAGATCTGAAATATTGGGTTATTGTTTCAAAAGCTTGATCTATATGAAAGTAAAGTGGAAAGCAAATCTGTGAAGGGTGATCCCTCGAGCGCTTGATCAGATCTGGGCATCCGACTAACTGGAGCACACTGGTGATCTGCAAATTCAACCCTAATCTGAAGCACGCAGGTGTTTAACAGTGCCTCTGCGTGGGTACGTAGAGCAGAAACAAGCGAACTGCGTGGGTACGCAGAGCAGAAGAAGGGTAACTGTGTGGGTATGCAGAGCAGAAACAAGAGAACTGCGTGGGTACGCAGAGCGACAGTGGTTTAGGTGCGTACGCACAGTCAAAGTACGCGGCGCGATACTCTTTCTAAGTGCATGACTACTGTGGCAGTACGCAGTGCGATAGTGCATCTGGGTGCGTACTGTACGCAGCGTGGTAGAAGAAGCAGTGCGTGGGCATGCAGTGCAACAGAAGGAACTCTGCGGGTATACGCAGAGAAGTAGAGGGTGAAGTGCGTAGCGACGTAGGCCAGAGAAAGGAAAGTTGCGTATCTGTCTCATGACTACCTGTTGACTAAATTTTTCTGTTGATAAGGTGTTCTGGGTTTAGTTCTATTTTGTTGATCTGGTTACTGCTGTTGACTGTGAAATCTACATATACTTAATGATCATTCGATGTTTATGAAAAGTGGTCCTTGTAAGAAAAGAAGTAGGGGGTTGTAGCTCCCTTCCAGGAGAGACTGGAAAACGAGAGAGAGTTGTAGCTCTCTTCAGGTTGTAGCTTGCGTACTGGTAAAGGACTGCACCAGTACAAGACCATTGTAAAAGGAGTTTCTAATTTGAAAGAAGATAGAGACATATTGCAGCAGGTGGTTTTCACCCACATTGGGTTTCCACCTTATATCTGGTGTTCTTTGATGTGACTATCTGTTTTTCTTGTTCATGCTCATTGTTTTAGGGTACTGATATGCAAAAGTAATTCAAAGTATAAATAAGGAAGAATTGTTAAAAGGACTAGATAATACTGATTCACCCCCCCTCTCAGTATTATTTTCAACAAATGGTATCAGAGCAGGTCCTTCTAAAGAAGCTTGATCGCTTGAAGGAAGATCTTTCATCATGAGCAACTATGAGAGGGAAGCATCTATCATGCCACCGGTTTTTGATGGGACAAACTTCAATTATTGGAAGGTAAGAGTTACTGCCTATCTTCAATCTCTTGGTACGGATGTTTGGGATATCATAGAGACAGGCTACACTTTTCCTTCAGCTACTCCTACAGATGCGGCCGAAAGGAAGAAATATGAAACAAATGCTAAAGCAGTCAATACTTTGCTGGGATGCTTATCTCAAACAGAGTTTGTGAACATTATGCAATATAAATCAGCAAAAGAGATATGGGACAAGATTGTCTTGAGCTATGAAGGAGATGAACAGGTAAAGCGTGCTAAACTTCAAACTCTCAGGATTCAGTATGAGAATCTCAGGATGTATAATGATGAAAGTGTGGCTAACTAATTTCTTCAGGTAGATGAGATTGTTAATTGCATGAAAAATTTGGGTGAAGAAATAAAAGAGACTATGTGGTTGAAAAGGTTCTAAGATCATTGTCCCCCAAGTTTGAATCTAAAGTATCTGCAATAGAAGAAAAAGAAAATCTACGAATTCTTACTATGTCTCAGCTGCATGGAATTCTAACTGCTTATGAAATGAGAAAGGAGGTCCATCAGATAGAAGAGAAGCTGCTTTCAAGGCATCAGGCAAAGGAGAGTATTATGAGGCAAGTCACATACCAGAAGAAGAAGAAGAAGAATCAAATTTTGTCAGAAATCCTCAAAGGGGTTCTGGAAGGTTCAGAGGTAGGTTACCTTTTAAATGCTTTGCTTGTGGAAGAGTAGGTCATTATGCTGCAAAATGTCCTTATAAAGGAAAGGAACCTGCTAGATGGAATAAGAAACAGGGTGCAAATAAGAAAAGCTACTACACTCATGAAGATAGTGATGGTCTATCAAATAGTGATGAAGATGAACGAGGTAATGAATATAAACTGTTAATGGCATTTGAAGTTGATGATTATATGGATGCTATAGATGTGGATAACCTTTTTGAAGAAATTACTAGACTCAAGAGATGTATAGAAGAAAAGAATATGATCATTGATACTCTACAATTTCAAATTGATGAAAAGGAAAAACATTTTGAAAAGTTAGAAGGTGAAATTGTTGCTCTTAGAAAAGAGATTGAGAAAACAAAAGCTATTAATTTTAAGTTTGTCAAAGGATCTGAAACTCTGGATGAGATTATCAATGTACAACGTTCTCCTCTAAACAAGATAGGTTTGGGCTATAATGGAGAAACTTCTCAAGCATCCACTTCAAAAGGTTATCTTGATGCAGCAAAAAGGAGTGAGCAAAAGCACAATGGAGACTATTAGGTAAAGCAGGGACAAATTGCAAACAAAGGCTATCAGGGGCAATCTGTTTTAAGAGTGAACAAAAGCTACAACCAGCCACAGGTAAAGTCTTCTCAATTTGGTTCACGAATGAATAACAATAGAGATTACAATCACTTGGCCGGTAGATTTGATAACCGCAAAAGTTTCTTCAATGGACAATGTT
>APFE031151228.1:5405-33305 GCA_000404065.3 Pinus taeda
ATGGAGAAGAGTTAAAATATATCTCATTTATATTTTTTTCTAGTTATCTTTCTTTCAAATTTTAAAAACAGTGAAAATAGAGAAGAGTTAAAATATATCTCATTTATATCTTTTCAAGTTAGTGCATGGAGAAGAGTTAAAATATATCTCATTTATATCTCTTTCAAATTTTATCTCATTTATATCATTCTTCAAACTAGTGTAGAAGAGTTAAAATATATCTCATTTATATCTTTTTTTAAGCTAATGCAGAAGAGTGAGACTGTATCTCATTTATATCCTTCTTCAAACTAGTGTAGAAGAGTTGGACTATGCTTCTATGTATTTTTCAAAACCTAGAAGAATTAGACTTCACTTCATTTTTACTATAGATTTATTCAATTATAAAAATAAATAATACTAGCATTGCTACCATATAATTTAAATGGTTGGCAAAGGTAATATGCATCAATTCATAATAACTAGCAATTCGCCCAAAAAGTGCAAAGAGAGACTCATAGGTTTCTTTTTGTAGATATGTATGCCATATGTTTTGGCATATTCTTATTTATATAGATCTTTATTATATATAATAAGCTTAAACTAAAGCCACTAATTTGATATACCTCTAACAAAATACTAAAAATAGAAATAGAGAATAACAACTATTAGAAACCACCATTTAAATTCGATTAAAATAATTGGATTATAAAGTCATAATAAAGTTATTATGTTCACAATAGAATTATTATTTTTATATTATAGTGTGAGCAAATCTCTTTCCTGCAAAATTTAGGGTGTAAACATCCATGTAAAACAAACAATTTGTGTAGCTTGAGTTTGTAGGCTTAGTGTGCATGTTGTTTAGAATTGAAAAATGGTTGAGAGAGGTTGATATGAAAGATTATGCATAGATGGCGTGCTTAATAAGTCGATGGTATCAAAATTATTAATAAAATATATTTTTATGAGGTTGATAATAGATTATTTTGGTGATTGGATAGTTATAAAAATATTTTTGTAAATTATAATAATGAATAATGAAGAGCATTTGCATATTTATAAAAGTTTAAAAACAAAATGATGTACAATATAGCTATGAAAATAAAGCTAATAGAATCTATGGGAGTAGTCCCATTGGCTATGATAATGTTATAAAGTAATATGTATAGTATGAAATTTAAAGTTTAAATCCTTATAGGTTAAGCAAAAAAAAATCAATTTGAAATTAAAATAATATATTTAGATTGTGTTTTGGGGGCTCTCCATTAATTAAACTCTGATTTCATCGACCTCCCGAAATTCTGTTAATTTAAGTATGAAACAATGTGAATCATCAATTATTCTGGGACTTGCCAAAAATATAAATTCTGGTACTGTATTCCTTGTTTTGTCACCAAGTATTTACGGAAACCTGCGATTCTACCAACATGTTTATCAAACATAACCAAATCGTTCTATCATCAAGAGCTATGACACTTAAAATTTCACTTTTCAATTTAAGATCATTTAATGTAAACACCAAAAGTGCTACTCGAAATACATGCCATATGCCTGGTTCATTTTAATTGTATTTTTCTTTTATGATGATCAACTTCTATACCAATCCAATGGGGGTTGAAAGTTTATTGAATATGAGCGACAATGTAATATAAATTGCAATTTTTCTTCTAATAACACTAGTAACTTTATTGGACCTTATTTTCCATGCTATATAAACCCCAGTAACAATGTTATAAAAAGATCCTTTATCCTAAGATGAAATATGTGTCCTCAAAGACTATAGTTGGGGATGTAATACTTAAATCTATTCTTTCCAAAGTGTTCATGCCTATTGCAATTTATTTGTCTCTATCATGATCAAACGTTTAGTTATTTGCCTCCCTGTAGCATCGACCCACCTCGAAGTTTGAGTGCGTTCTGATGACATAAGTTGGTTGTTCAACAAGAGGCTTTGCCTTCTTATCTATTGTGAGAGCCCTTTGAAAGTAGATAATATCTCCATCTTCAAACTCGCTATTTTCCCACAAGCCAACTGAAGCAAATATTAGGAATTGGTCTTGTGGTTTGGGAAGGTGCACATGTATTGATGGTTCTACTGTCAATACTAACCTCTAGATTGGGACTAGACACAAAATTGAGCAAACAAAGGGTCCTTGTTGAACTCTAACTTTTTCAAACAATACACCTTGTCTTAAAACAATGATATGTGCATCATCTGGCTGAAGCACTTTTAATTCCTTCTAGACCTCCTCCATAGCTACGTTTTGTTCAATAGACAATCTCAAACTGTCCAAAACAACTCTTGAATCACCAAGATTGGCAAGATATAACATATTATTGGATATTTCTCCTACAAGACAACAAAATTGTTGAAAATAGCAACACAAAATGCTAAATATAGAAGTGCTAAAAATAGCATTGCTATAAATAGCATTTTTTGGATACATTCCAATTTTAGTTAGTCCTTGAACTAAAATTGAGAATTAAAATTCGAATTTGATTTTAACAGTTGTTTGAAAAAATAATTAATTAATTCATCTTGAGTTAATTAGTTGGAGAAAATCAAACATGAAGTCTATCTGAAGACATGCAACAATGATCCCTTTGATTGAGGAAGTTATCCATCAATTAAGGAGATAAGGTTGAGTTGTAATTAGTTAGCTCAGTTAACTAAGTTAAGTCCAGTTAGATTAGTTCCAACAATTGGAGGAACTAATTGTGAGTTCAGTTAGTTAATACATGCATGCATGTAACTAGTGTACTTTAGATAATAGAATATTCTCTCATAAATAACTCATGCATGTCAGTTCAGTCAGAGACCTAGTTGAGATCATATGATGGGACAATGTACTATCAGTGGCAAGAATATTCCCATGAGGATATCTCTTGAATGTAGAGGGAATTCTTTCCTTGAGGATTGTGCAGTTAGATCAGAGGTCAGAGAGTAGTGTGAGAGGTAATTCACACAGGTGGCATCTTTTGGACCCTAAGAGAAACTGTGCAAGGAAATAGGAGGCTTGGAGGATTGAAGGAATGCATATGTTGTGTCTATTCAGTCTATGAGCTAGGTTGAGGGATTGTACTTAGAGCTGGATAGCTTGTGAGCTGAAGCTTTGTGTAATCTCTGATATATTTCCACTTGTTTAATAATACAGATAGCGGGGTTTTCAGCTGTGGCTTTCCCCAGAGTATTCTTCTATGTTAATGTGTGATTGATTTCTCATTCTCTATTATATGTGTTCTAAATTGATCGTGCTCAAATTGATTAAGATTTTGCAAGTTTGTTTGTAGAAGTAGATCTAGTATTTTGCTTTAGTATATTGCATTATCAGGTGATATACAGTGAGAATTTCTACATGGTATTGGAGCAAAGGTGATCAAAGAAAATAACAGTATACAAAGAAGGGAGAAGATTGAAGTTTGAAGTTCCTGATTATAGAAATCGAATTCTTATCACATCTCAAATTTTACCAATGGTGTTCAAAGGTTTGAGACTCGAATATGCCCTGGATGGCAGCTCGAATTATATAGCCTGGAAGGATTGCATGGAAGCGGTATTAGAGGACAATGTTTGAAGGACTTCATTGATCAAGAATTCCCTAAGCCAACAGTTGCTAATGCCCAAGAACTAGCAGAATTGAAGAAATGTGTGGCTAGAGCAAGGAGGATTCTTCTGGAGGGAGTTCGAGACCACATTGTCTCGAGTCTCCATGGGAAGGAGACACCATTTTAAATGTGGAAAACATTGAAGGATTTATATCAGAACAGAAGCGATCAGAGGAAGCTGGCGCTGAAAGACAAGCTTCGAAAAATCAAGTGTGAAAATGGCAAAACGATCTCTACATATTTGAACAAGCTTACCACCTACAGGGATGAGCTTGGAAGTGTAGGAATCATAGTAGCTGATGATGACATGGTGAGTCTTGCTCTCCTCAGTCTTCCTAAGAGCTGGCATATCTACCAAGACTCGGTAAATGGAAGAGAGAAACTGCCAGATTGGGAACGACTTTGGTCAGATCTGATGTAGGAGGAGATAAGAAGAAGCACCAGAGATGGATCTTCATAAAAAACAAGATGATGAAGAAAATCTAGCCTTAGCGAGTAAGGCGAGGAAAGGGAAAGGGGAGGAATCCCATTCCAAATCCAGTTCTTCCGATGGTGGGAAGAAGATTGACAAATCGAAAGTGCGATGCTTTCATTGTCATGAGGTGGGCTATTATGCTAGGAATTGTCCACAGAAGAAATCCAAGAAGAGATCCTCCAAGGGATCAGATGGTGAGGCTCTGGCCTCATAGTTCGAATTGGATTTCACCCTCATTGCATGTATGGTTTCATCGATGGTGGGGTGTGTTTGGTCCTTGGACAGTGGAGCTTCATTCCACATGACCGACAACAAGAATCTTTTCAGTACCTTGGCGGAGAAGGACTTCCAGATGCAGATCGAGATGGGCGATGATGGAAAGTACAGTGTTTCAGGTGAAGGTATGGTTGTGTTTCAGAGGAAGCATGGAGCTCCTCTCACCCTAACTGATGTAAAGTATGTTCCTGGTCTGAAGAAGAATCTTGTGTCTGTCGCTATGTTGGAAGACAAAGGCTATGATGTAGTCTTTAGTAAAGGAAAGGCATTCCTGAGGCATATCGGCATTGGAAAGACCAAGAGGATTGGGATTCTAGTTAAGAATCTCTACAAGCTAGAGGTAGACCACTATGCTTCATTGAGTTCCAAAGCAGAGTTGATGCAGAGCCAAGATGTTGGCAAGCTATGGCATAGAAGATTGGGCCACTTGCACCATGGGGCCTTAAAGATCATGCAACAAATTTCTACCAGACTTGCCAAGGGTAAATTGGAGCAATTGGATACATGCAAAGGTTGTACCTTGGGTAAGTATGCAAAATCTTCCTTTCAGGATCGAGACAGTTGAGCTGGAGAAATTCTGGAGCGAGTTCATATAGATGTGTGTGGACCGTTCTCGATAGCCTTCACTGCTAAACAAAGGTACTATGTTATTTTTATTGATGATTTTTCTCGTAGATGTTGGATCTACTTTATGCAGAAGAAGGATCAAACCTTCTCAAGGTTTTGTAAGTTCAAAGCCTTGGGAGAGAAAGAATTTGGAAAGAAAATAAGGGCCTTGCAAAGCGACAATGGTGGAGAGTATGTCTCCCAACATTTTAAAGACTTATGTGCAGTGGAAGGAATTAAACGGGAGTTGACAGCACCCCATAACCCACAGCAGAATGGGGTGGCTGAAAGGAAGAACAAATTGATTATGGGAGCAGCTCGAGCAATGCTGCATGACCAAGGCCTACCACTTCATTTGTGGGCTGAGGCATGCAATACAGTAGTATACTTGTAGAATAGAAGCCCGCATTGTATATTGGGGATGAAGACACCAACGAAGGCCTTTTCCGGGAAGAGACCAGATGTGAGTCACTTTAGGATTTTTGGATCAACGGTTTATTGCCATGTGACCAAAGATGCCCGGAAGAAGCTAGATCCAATAGCGGAGTTGGGGATACTTGTGTGGTACACTGATACACCCCACAACTATCGGGTGTTCTTGCCTACCAATCAGAGGACACTGGTACGCAGAGATTTGAAGTTCGATGAGCAAAAAGCCATGCGAGTATCACTTGATAGGAAGCTCAAGTCGCATGCAGAGGAGGAACTTTTAGTTCCTAAGGCGGAGGAGCCTCAGACTGATGTGGAGCAGCCGCATGCAGAGGATCCGCATGTAGAGGATTGGGGAGTGGAGACATCCACTCATAAAGAGTCTTCTAGAGATGAGCGGAAACGCTCAAGGGAAGCTTACAAGTTGATGTTGGATGTGAGAGAGAATGTGGGACAACCATCCTCTTAGTGTAGACATAGGAAGTCACCCGAGCGGTACATTGGTTACATGGCCCTGGTTAGGGAGTGTGTAGAGACCGAACCTTCTTCTTTTGAGGAAGCAGTGTAGCAACCAGTCTGGGTTGATGCAATGGTGGAGGAGTACAACTCCATCATTCGGAACTATGTTTGGGATGTTGTCCCAAGACTGGAGGACAAGTCAGTGGCGATTCCACATGGAGAAGTGCAAGCCCATGCAAACTCCTCTAGCCGGTAACTGGAGGAAGGAGGATGCCACTTCAGGTGAGGTAGTAGCTGCTATTGTTTATCGGCAACTTGTGGGTTCATTGATGTATCTAATGAACACACGACCAAATTTGTGCTTTGCGGTGAACCAACTGAGTCAAGCTATGGTTCAGCCTACCAAGCTATTTTGGAAGGCAGCGAAGCATGTGCTGGCATACCTTAGAGGCACATCTCAGTATGGATTGTGGTACAGACGGATAGAGGGAGTGAAGCTTCAGGGTTTCACAGATGCAGATTGGGCAGGGATTCCATCAAACCGGAAGAGCACTTCACGAGGAATTTTCAACCTTGGTTCAGTTGCAGTTTCTTGGTACAACAGGAAACATAGGTCAGTTGCACTTAGCTCGGCAAAGGTTAAATACATGGCTGCCAGTCAGGTAGCATGTGAGGCCATTTGGATGTGGAAAATTCTAGTTGGATTTTTTGGTCAGAGGATGGATCCAACTGTGATCTATTGTGATAATCAAAGTCATATCAAATTCTCTGAGAACACATTATTTCATGACAGGTCCAAGCACATCGATATCTAGTATCATCATCTTCGAGATTGTGTGGTGAAGAGGATCATGTTGTTGATGTATGTTTCGACCGAGGAACAGGATTCAAATATTTTGACTAAGGAATTGTCAAAATGCAAGTTCGAGTTCCACAGAGACAGGATTGGGGTGACAGATAATTCCTTTCTTGTTGAGAGGGAGTTTTGAAAATAGCAACAAGAAATGCTAAATATAGAAGTGCTAAAAATAACATTGCTATAAATATCATCTCGGGATACATTCCAATTTTAGCTAGTCCCTGAACTAAAATTGAGAATTAAAATTCGAATTTGATCTTAGCATCTGTTTGAAAAAATAATTAATTAATTCATCTTGAGTTAATTAGTTGGAGAAAATCAAACATGAAGTCTATGCGAAGACATGCAACAGTTATCCCTTTGATTGAGGAAGTTATCCATCAATTAAGGAGATAAGGTTGAGTTTTAATTAGTTAGCTCAGTTAACTGAGTTAAGTCTAGTTAAATTAGTTCCAACAGTTGGAGGAACTAATTGTGAGTTGAGTTAGTTAATGCATGCATGCATGTAATTAGTGTACTTCAGATAACTAAATATTCTCTCATAAATAACTCATGCATGTCAGTTCAGTCCGAGATCCAGTTGAGATCATATGATGGGACAATTTACTATCAGTTGCAGGAATATCCCATGAGGATATCTCTTGCATGCAGAAGGAATTCTTTCCTTGAGGATTATGCAGTTAGATCAGAGGTCTGAGAGTAGTGTGAGAGGTATTCATAGGTGGCAGCTTCTGGACCCCAAGAGAAACTGCGCAAGGAAATAAGAGGCTTGGAGGATTGAAGGAAGGCATATGTTGTGTCTATTCAGTCTGTGAGCTGGGTTGAGGGATTGTATTGAGAGCTGGATAGCTTGTGAGCTAAATCTTTGTGTAATCTCTTATATATTTCCACTTGTTTGATAATACAGATGGCGGGGTTTTCAGCTATGGCTTTCCCCAGATTATTCTTCTGTGTTAATGTGTGATTGATTTCTCATTCTCTGTTATATGTGTTCTAAATTGATTGTGTTAAAATTGATTAAGCTTCCGCAAGTTTGCTTGTAGAAGTAGATCTAGTATTTTGCTTTAGTATATTGCATTATCAAGTGATCTACAGTGGGAATTTATACAAAAATCCCACAGAAGTAATGTGTGGTTGTGTTGGCCAAGTCCTTTTAACAACATGCAAAAATTCTTCTTCTATTGTACTGACTGCTTTCAGAAGAATTTTTGCAGACATTCCCCTTTCTCTGAGGCAAATCCACGGAAAAGTTTCATAAAAAGCACATATACAAATCCCTTCATCCAATAGATGCTACAACCCCATTCATGGCACATGCAACCACTAATCATGTTGTTTACTAGGCATCAAGTTGATCCCATTAACATTTCACTACTTAGGGCTAAAAAATTGGAAATTGTTGTTTCAATTACGAACCAATTGTTGAATCATATTGTATTGCGCTTCAAGAGCTAAATTGCTATAAAGGGCCAAATATGCCTCAAGTTTAATATATATATATATATATATATATATATTATATATATATATATATATATATATATATATATATATATTATATATATATATATATATATAATATATATTATATTATATATATATATATATATATATATATATATATAATATATAATTATATATATATATATATAGATATATATAGATATATATATATATATATATAGATATATATATATATATATAGATATAGATAACAATTATAAAAACTTGACATGTGCAATGATAACCCCAAATGAAATTTCTTTCATTCCTGAAAAAATTTAGCCACGACAATTCTCATCATCGTCCTCAACTTCTTCCAAACCAAGGTTCACCATAAGCTAGGATTATGTACTCTAGTTACTTTTCAACCACGGGAGCACATTCACCAGCTCGAACCAGTGATACATTCAGGCAGTTTCGAAATACTCTTAATAAAGAGCCCAACTAGAATCATCCTTGTCGTGGCCATGCTGGCAGGGTTTTTGTGAAGGCTCGACCGACTTAACAAGTGCCTGTCATCAGCCAGTGCAACAGATGGATAACCCCGAGACCCCGTTGCTAGCCTGTCGTTTCCAATTGATGATCAGAGAAGTCACGTCATATGTAACATGGGCTTTGGCATTGCATGATCTCAACTCAACTAGTTTTGGGTGAGGCATCTTGGATTCCAGAGCCTCGCGGTGGACACATAAATTTTTGTGACAGCACATCTTCCTCGCATAATTCGCCGGAATATACTCTCATTGCTCTACTCCTACTGAACATAAAGGGAGGTGGAGGAAGCAGCAATAGGGTAATTCAACTTGAGAGGATTTATATGATAATTCTTTGTTGGCCATGGAATCCCCCCAAGGCATGTTTTAGAGCTTAAAGGGCAATTTTTGACCAAATCCTTGTAAAAGCTCTGCAAATTATGGGCGCAGAGCGTGAAATCATAATAGAGTCACAGGGTTGTTTCCCCTAGATTTTGTAATGTAATATTGGCTTGATAGACCTACCCATGGTCTGCAGACCATGGGATTGTATAAATAGAGTGAGGCTCTAAGAAGAAGAGAGAATAACTAAGAATAGAAGAATAATGAGTCGAAGTAATTGAGTCGAAGTGTAAAAGGTGTCTTGGGGTCGTAGAGTAGGAGAAGGCTCTACATTTGAGTATGCAGAGGCCTAGTAGTCCACAGCTGAGTGCGTGGACCCCTGCAGCTGAGTGTGCAGGGCAGGTTGAGTATGTAACTGTTGGAAGAATCAATAAAGATAAGTTTACTATATTTCTGTGTATCTTGTCCTATTTTAATGTATGATTGGGCATAAATTGCAAGTGTGTTTTTTATTTGCTGCACGAACACATATGAATGTTTTGTATAAATAAATATAACATAAGCCATCCATATATGCGAAGGTAATTAACTGATATAAGAAGATAAGTAAGATCTCGGGTGCGTCTTAAGGGAATAGCGTAGAGCACTGCTCTAGCAGCGCGGAAGCTCCACAGCCTCCAGTTAGGGCTGTGCGAAGGCAATGTATCAGGGCATGAGGAACAGGGAAGTGTGTGAAGTAACCTGCGTGCAAGGACAAACAATTGGATCGAACTAGACCCTCAGACATCCAAAGGGTGTGGAAACCTAGTTCCAACACCCCCCCATACTACATCATGTGAGACCTCAATCCGCGCTCTATGGACTATTGCCGAAAGGGCCAGTGGTATAGGGAATTTCTTGGCCAATTAACTCTGAACCTGGGTCAGGCCCCAACAAGCCAACAAATGGTTCCATTGCCAGGACCGGGATCTTCATAGAGATGTCTAATGTCATATCACTAGAATCCAGCAAAGAAAGGAATTGAAGATTGGTTGGACAAAAAGATTCACAAGTTTGCGGCACAGGAAAACAGGGATCCATGACTATTAAAGGAAGAGTGGTTAGACTGCTACTTATATACAAAGATCCATGAAATTTTCTTCGCATCTTTCCCTATTGAGCTATACGAGTGGATTGCAAAGCTAGCAGATAGCCAAGGAAGGTGAAAGCTCAACAGACCTATTGTGTGGACTCCAGAATTGGTGTGCAGATTAGAAGCATCAGAGTATAAGATCGTGTGCGCTATTGATCACTAGATCGATCGAATTATAGGAGGATTCATCACCGAGTTCGCGATAGATACTTCAGTCAGTTATAGCGAGGCAGAACGACACTTCCTCAAAGGACCGCAAGGTAAGTACATTAAATCTTCTTACACTTGGATTAAAATGCTACTGTGTGAGAAACAGGCTATGCGAATAAATTGATGTTTGGGACTATGCGAAGTGGGAGATTCTACAGAAATGAAGGTAGTACTGAACTAGAAACTAGCCCCTTGATTTCACCTCCACGAGGGGGCGAGGAAGAGCTCACGAAGGTCTCCCCAAGAAGTGAAATCAGTTTGATAAGGTATAAGATTCCGCACATACCACCCCCACTCACACCACCACCAGTTTCACCGTCTTCACCCCCATCTTTGCCCATACCACCTCTGCCACCACCACGAATCGATATGGCAAGCGCGATAAAATTGCCAGTGTTCAAGAGAATAGGGAATGAAGATCCGGACCAGTTTTGGTTCATGATAAGAGCTGTATGGGAGGTGCAGGGAGTCACAAATGACAATATAAAGAAAGCGACGTTGGTCAGTGCTTTGCGGTATCGCACACTTACCTGGTACATTAAGCATTCCAGTGACAACCTGAATGCGGGGATCGTAAATATCCAAGCTGCGCTGAACAAAGAATTTAGCAGGCCAAAGTTAGAGACGCAGTCGATCATTGGGTTCAAGGAAATCACGATGCTTCAAGGCGAGACCCCTTGGGAGTTGGATCAGAGACTGAAGTGTACAATTCGTGAAGGTAATATGACCTTGACAGATGAATGACACCACGCATGGTTTGTAGTGTCACTAACACCGCATCTAAGGAACGCGTTGTCGCAACAGAGGCTAACCACTTAGGCTGAGACCTTGGAGATCACAATGAGGCTGCACGAGACCCTAATACATGATCCTAACCTAAGAGTTCAATAGATCCATGTGCATTTGAAAAACTTGTGCCTTGAGATGCAAAGTTTGAAACAAGATAGGACAGCTCACCCAGAAGTGCGCGAGGAGGTATGGTGTGTAAAGTGAAAAGGTCAGGGACATGACAAGGACCACTGCCCAGTGTTCGCGAATTACCTTATGGGAGGAGGACCAATGCCATTAAGACCGGAGGCACAAGCAGAACCGAGTGTGATGCCTGCATTATGGTGTGCAACTTGTCAAATAGGAGGAAAACATGCTATAGATAACTGCCATTTATTGCAGAAGTACACACAAAATTCGCAGTAGTTGTTCTATAATTTCTACAGGTCAGTGGGACATGATGAGCGCACTTGTCGAAGTTATGAGATGATGATGGATTGGACCCCTATCTAAAGAGTTCAGGCCGAAACACGACCCCTTGAGCAACATGCAGGGATGACATGAACCAGATTTCAGGGGCGCGGATGAGGCCAAGGTGGAGGAGGACCAGGAAGAGGTCACAGACAGCTAATATGTTACAATTGTGGAGGACCAAGACATTATGCCCACGATTGTACGAATCCAACGCGACCACCATATTTGTATTTTACACTGTTCGATCGTGAGACAGAGGATTGTCCCACACTGATAGCGAGGTTGCGCGATAAAGGAGCACTCCAACCTCCCCTGACTCAGAACCTGCAAATGATGAGGTTTGAGCCGCGTGAGGTAGACCCTAATGTAAATATTGTGCTCTGAAGTCGATATATTTTATAAAATATATCTCATTTATTTCTTTTTCAAGTTAGTGCATGGAGAAGAGTTAAAATATATCTCATTTATATCTCTTTCAAATTTTAAAAACAGTCAAAATAGAGGATGTTAGTGTCAGTATCTTCACACTACCATTAGTGATCAAATTTCTCTTTTGCACTCATATTAGGTGTCTCCTTCGATCAGCTGCATTCCATTAGGTCATGGATCAACTAATGGTAGTGGTTTCATGTCAATTTCCCTCATGACATTCACCTGCTGACCTGTTCATACATTTTTTTTAGTCATTTACTGTCATCCTGTTTCATTTCATTTATAAAAATCAGTTTTAGGGTTTAGTCTCACTAGGTCTTAGGGTTTGTCATCATGGTGATCTTAATTGAATAAAAAGGTCAGCAGGCACATGAGGAGGATAAATAAGTTCATAAAATCATAAATTTACTTATGTTATGCTCAATAATTCTTTTTTACCTCAAAACTCTATTTTGAGGTGAAAACAGGGTTTTTTCCATTATTGTAAAAATTTCATGTAATTTCAATGTTTCTATATGTAATAAGTGTTCATAGTTGTTCCTGGTGACCTGGTGACAAAGTCAACTCCTGCCATTACAAAAAATCAATGTAAAAGTCCACCTGCAAAAAAGAAAAAGTCAGAATGTAAGTGAACTAGGGCATTTGTGAAAAAGCTAGCAAAACATTAGAAAAGTGGGTTTGGTTAATAAAAAATTAAAAGAGGGATATAAAAGCCAATTCATGTGTTTGGGTCTTCATGGTTACAATTGAAAGAGCCAAAAGCATAAAAAACGTGTTTTTGAAGAAAGAGGGCAAAAACAGAGGAAAAATCCCAAAATCTTGTTGGTGCTACGCACCTGGGCCTTGGCGCTGCGCACCTGTCGTAGGTTTTCCACTTCATTTTGGTCTGGCGCTACGCACCTATCCATCGAACTTCAAAACGACTCAAGTCACCCTACTTTACTTCAAATTCCTTAATTGGCCTCTCATCAAGTAAGTAAAGCTTCTCATCTAGTTTAGCAAGGGTTTTTCATCAGTTGTGGTGATTTTCATGTCTCAAAAAACTAAACCCTAGCTATCCTCCAAACTGTCTCATAGATTTGCAAAGGGTACTTGTTTTCTGTTGTTTCTATTCCCTTAAATTATTTTCCCTAAACCCTATTCCCTTAAACTGTTTTCCCTAAACCCCATTCCCTTAATCTCTTTTCACTAAACTCTAACCCTCCACATATAAACCCTTCTACATACTATTCCCAAACCCTAGCCCTATACCCTATTCCCAAACCCTAATTCCCACATCCTATTCCTTCACTACATTCACTTCATAATCAAACCACTCGCCTCATTTCCCAAAATAAACCCTTTCACTTCATATTTCAAAATCTCTTCATACTCATCTGCGTTCACTCCAAATTCATAAGCATGGAGATAGATTTAGACTATGAGAGGGAAGAGGAAACTCTCAGTGATTCTTCCTGAGAAGCTCATGTGCCAAGAAAGCCACACAAAGGGGGAAAAATCATCCGGGAGGAGTGCACCACTCTCACAGAATTACTTGCTTGCCCTCTTGCTGTAGCTTCCTTTAAACACCAGTCTTGTTATCAGTTTTGTGAAATGGTAGAGGGTGAAATATTATCATGAGCTTGCTAGGTTGTTTGTTCTTCATCTTCACAATGGCCAGGTGAACCTTGCTGGTGTCTCTTTCACCTTAACACCTGAAACCATTGCAGCAGCAACAAGTATCCCTAATGTAGGTGAACAGTGGAATAAAGGGCAACATGTGGGCAGAGAGCATTATGAGCCTTACATTAAGGCTGGATATCACAAGCAAATGTTATCTTCGCTGGGGGTGAAAGGGGCTTTGCCTTCTTCTCCGGCTATACAGGTTGGCCAGCAATCAAAGAGCAAAGACAAAGGGAAGCAAAGGATGCATGAGGAGAGCCCTACTGAAGGGTAAGACATGGATTTTGTTTTGATTGAGGAGGATGTCACTGATTTGGGCTCTCAAAGATGAAAACTCAAAGGCATGATTATCAAAGAGAAGGAGGCTGAAATACAAGCCTTATCTCTTGTTCTTGAGAGAGCCAAATGAATCATCAACTTTCTTGAGCAGGAGAACAAGCAACTGACAGATAAACAAACTATTATGGAGCTGCAAATGATTAGGGAGAATAGACAAATGGCAAAGAAGAGAAAGATCAAGATGACCTCCCTTGAGCAAGAAATTGAGGATGACTGGGAATAATGGTTGGAAAGGGCAAACATTAACCTGGAAAATATGCTTGAGAAAGCCCACAAAGAGAAGAAAATGTTGTGCCATATGGCTTATCACTACCTAACCTGGAACAGAATTTGCAAAACAAGGGTGAAGAGGTTAAAGGCTAAGCTAAAAATAGCTTTGAGGAGCAAAAAAGAGCAATATAAGCTCAATATTTTGGCTGAAGCATCATTGGCCCAGCAAAGCACTTAACAAGGGTCACTCAATGCAAATTTCAAGAAATTTTGAGCATTTTTGTCATTTTTGAAATTTTTAATGCAAAAAACAGGTTTTTTCAGCTGCGCTTTTGTTGGGGACAATTTCTTGCAAAAAAGTTTATATTTTTGGAATCAGCATGGAAAAATATGGAATCTCAGAAATGGCTGAGAAATTTGGACAAGTTCTAGGTCTCCAAAAGGGAAAAAAACACCCAAAAAGTGCCCTCTCTGCCACTTTTTTGCCACACAGGAAGCAGTATTGGGAGAATCAATTTTTGGAGGGGCAAATGGACTCCAAATTCAGAAATTCAAGTTGTTCCAGAAAGTAGGCTCATCAAGCTTTCCAACGAGCTATCCTGCTCCTAATTTTGACTCTGGGAAGCCTTTCAAAATTGGTCTAGAAAAAGCGTTGCGCATAGGATCAGTGGCGCTGTGCATAGGATGAATTTTTCCAGTTTTGTTCAAAAATCCAAATTTCGCCTAGTTTTTCTACAAGTTGACTTTTCATCTCATCTTGGATGAATTTATGATTGTAAATGATGCTATGCTATGTAAATTTAATTTCAAAATGACCTTAGAGGGTAGATTCGTCATTTTGAAGTGGTTTGGGGGTGAATGAATCAATTTCCATGGTTTTAGAGGCAAGCTGTTCCACTCCCTATATTCTTGTTCTTAGTTTAGATATGGTTGAAACCACCCCTTTTCTCATGGATTCGACCCTGATAGCTAGCTTGAGTAGTTTCCTTGCCTATATCATGTACTTTTTGATTCATTTGTAAAGGTTGGACTTTGGCAGAAGTGTTGGACTCACTGAACATATTGTATCAGTGGTTGGCAAGGAATAAAACCAGGTTTCACAGCTATTTTTGTGGGATTCTTGTGACAGTGAGTTTGTGTATTGTTTCTTCTTTGTAATGATTTTTTCTAATGTTTTATATGTATCCACATCTCTCTCTTTCTTCTAGATTAAATGAATCAAGGTGAATAGACAAAATACACTAAATTTATAGTGCTTTGTCTTGGGATTGCATTTAGTTTTCAATGTTTTCACTGTTTGAAGAGGATTCATAATTTCTTGTGCCCTCCTCAACTCCTCAGCAATCTCATTCTACCATCTCAATCCTTTTCTAGAACATAAGCTCTTGTCTACCCTGCGCCACAGGACATGACTGTATCCCTGAGTTGATTTCCCAGATCCAATCTGCCTTCTCCAATTGATCCAGCAACCAAAACCTAAAATCAAACCAAAAACCCTAACCTAATATATCTAGCCTAAAATCAACATTCATTTCAGTCATCTCAAGCCCTAGTTGCCATATTATAATTGAGATTGACAAGGAGAGAGCCCTCTCCTGACCTAGTAGTGCTAGCTACTAGGTTAAGCGTGGTTTGATGTTACCCTAGACCCGCCTTCCTTCAGCCTAAGGTAGATTTAGGCTCTAACAGAGAAGACTTAAAATATATCTCATTTATATCTTTTTCAAGTTAGTGCATGGAGAAGAGTTAAAATATATCTCATTTATATCCTTTTTAAGCTAGTGGAGAAGAGTGAGACTGTATCTCAATTATATCCTTCTTCAAACTAGTGTAGAAGAATTAAAATATATCTCATTTATATCTTTTTTTAAGCTAGTGCAGAAGAGTGAGACTGTATCTCATTTATATCCTTCTTCAAACTAGTGTAGAAGAGTTGGACTATACTTTTATGTATTTTTCAAAACTTAGAAGAATTAGACTTCACTTCATTTTTACTATAGATTTATTCAATTATAAAAATAAATAATACTAACATTGCTACCATACAATTTAAATCGTTGGCAACGGCAACATGCATCAATTCATAATAACTAGCAATTGGCCCAAAAAGTGCAAAGAGAGGCTCATAGGTTTCTTTTTGTAGATATGTATGCCATATGTTTTGGCATATTTTAATTTATATGGATCTTTATTATATATAATAAGCTTAAACTGAAACCACTAATTTGATATACCTCTAACAAAATACTAAAAATAGAAATAGAGAATAACAACTATTAGAAACCACCATTTAAATTCAATTAAAATAATTGGATTATAAAGTCATAATAAAGTTATTATGTTCACAATATAATTATTATTTTTATATTATAGTGTGAGCAAACCTCTTTCCTGCAGAATTTAGGGTATAAACATCCATGTAAAACAAACAATTTGTGTAGCTTGAGTTTGTCGGCTTAGTGTGCATGTTGTTTAGAATTGAAAAATGGTTGAGAGAGGGTTGATATGAAAGATTATGCATAGATGGCATGCTTAATAAGTCGATGGTATCAAAATTATTAATAACATATATTTTTATGGGGTTGATAATAGATTATTTTGGTGGTTGGATAGTTATAAAATATTTTTGGAAATTATAATAATGAATAATGAATAGAATTTGCATATTAATAAAAGTTTAAAAATAAAATGATGTACAATATAGTTATGAAAATAAAGGTAATAGAATCTATGGGAGCAGTCCAATTGGCTATGATAATGTTAGAAATTAATATGTGAAGTATGAAATTTAAAGTTTATATCCTTATAGGTTAAGCAAAAAAAAAAAAGCAATTTGAAATTAAAATCATATATTTAAATTGCGTTTCGGGGGCTCTCCATTAATTAAACTCTAATTTCATTGACCTCTCGAAATTCTGTTAATTTAAGTATGAAACAATGTGAATCTTCGATTATTCTGGGACTTGCCAAAAATATAAATTCTAGTACTGTATTCCTTGTTTTGTCACAGTATTTACGGAAACCTGCGATTCTACCAGCACGTTTATCAAACATAACCAAATCATTCTATCATCAAGAGCTTCAGCGCTTAAAATTTCACGTTTCAATTTAAGATCATTTAATGTAAACACCAAAAGTGCTACTGGAAATACATGTCATATGTTTGGTTCATTTTGATTGTATTTTTCTTTTATGATGATCAACTTCTATACCAATCCAATGGGGGTTGAAAGTTTATTGAATATGAGCGACAATGTACTATAAATTGCAATTTTTCTTCCCATAACACTAGTAACTTTATTGGACCTTATTTTTCATGCTATATAAACCCAGTAACAATGTTATAAAAAGATCCTTTATCCTAAGATGAAATATGTGTCCTCAAAGACTATAGTTGGGGATGTAATACTTAATTCTGTTCTTTCCAAAGTGTTCATTCCTATTGCAATTTATTTGCCTTTATCATGATCGAACGTTCAGTTATTTGCCTCCCTATAGCATTGACACAACTCGAAGTTTGAGTGCACTTTGATGACATAAGTTGGTTGTTCAACGAGAGGCTTGGCAGGCAACATGAAAACCTTCTCATCTATTGTGAGAGCCCTTTGAAAGGAGATAATATATCCATCTTCAAACTCACTATTTTCCCACAAGCCATCTGAAGCAGATATTAGGAACCGATCTTGTGTTTGAGAAGTTGCACATGTATTGATAGTTCTGCTGTCAATACTAACCTCTAGATTGGGACTAGACACAAAAATTGAACAAACAAAGGGTCCCTATTGAACTCTAACTTTTTCAGAAATATATATATATATATGACACGCCATACACCTTGTCTTAAAACAACAATATGTGCATCATCTAGGTGAAGCACTTTTAATTCCTTCTAGACCTCCTCTATAGCTACGTTATGTTCAACATACAATCTCTCTGCTTTAACTGATTTCTTTGTTGGGCATAAACTGTCCAAAACAACTCTTGAATCACCAAGATTTGCAAGATATTACATATTATTCGATATTTCTCCTACAAGACAACAAAATTGTTAAAAATAGCAACAAGAAATGCTAAATATAGAAGTGCTAAAATAGCATTGCTATAAATAGCATTTTGGGATACATTCCAATTTTAGTTAGTCCCTGAACTAAAATTGAGAATTCAAATTCAAATTTGATCTTAGCAGCTGTTTGAAAAAATAATTAATTAATTCATCTTGAGTTAATTAGTTGGAGAAAATCAAACATGAAGTCTATGTGAAGACAGCAACAATTATCCCTTTGATTGAGGAAGTTATCTCAATGAGGAGATAAGTTGAGTTAAATTAGTTAGCTCAGTTAACTGAGTTAAGTCCATTAGATTAGTTCCAACAGTTGGAGGAACTAATTGTGAGTTCAGTTAGTTAATGCATGCATGCATGTAACTAGTGTACTTCAGATAACTGAATATTCTCTCATAAATAACTCATGCATGTCAATTCAGCCAGAGACTCAGTTGAGATCAGATGATGGGACAATGTACTATCAGTGGCAGGAATATTCCCATGAGGATATCTCTTGCATGCATAAGGAATTCTTTCCTTGAGGATTGCACAGTTAGATCAGAGGTCAAAGACTAGTGTGAGAGGTAATTCACACAAGTGGTAGCTTTTGGACCCCAAGAGAAACTGCGCAAGGAAATAGGAGGCTTGGAGGATTGAAGGAAGGCATTTGTGTCTATTCAATCTATGAGTTGGGTTGAGGGATTGTACTGAGAGTTGGATAGCTTGTGAGCTGAAGCTTTGTGTAATCTATGATATATTTCCATTTGTTTGATAATATAGATAACAGGCTTTTCAGCTGCGGCTTTCCCCAAATTATTCTTCTGTGTTAATGTGTGATTGATTTCTCATTCTCTGTTATATGTGTTCTAAATTGATCGTGCTCAAATTGTTTAAGCTTCCGCAAGTTTGTTTGTAGAAGTAGATCTAGTATTTTGCTTTAGTATATTGCATTATCAGGTGATCTACAGTGGGAATTTCTACATGGTAGCAGAGCAAAGGTGATCAAAGCAGAGAACATTATACAAAGAAGGGAGAAGTTTGAAGTTTGAAGTTCCTAATTATAGAAATCGAATTCTTATCAGATCTCAAATTTCACCAATGGCATTCAATAGTTTGAGACTCGAGTATGCCTTGGATGGCAGCTTGAATTATATAGCCTGGAAGGATCACATGGAAGCGGTGTTAGAGGAAAATGGTTTGAAGGACTTCATTGATCAAGAAGTCCCCAAGCCAGTAGCTGCTAATGCCCAAGAATTGGCGAAATGGAAGAAATGTGTGGCTAGAGCAAGGAGGATTCTGCTGGAGGGAGTTTGAGACCAAGTTGTCTCGAGTCTCCATGGGAAGGAGACAATGTTTTCAATGTGGAAAACATTGAAGGATCTATATCAGAAAAACAATGATCAGAGGAAGTTAGCGCCGAAAGACAAGCTTTGGAAAATCAAGTGTGAAAAGGGCGACACAATCTCTACATATCTGAACAAGCTCACTACCTACAAGGATGACATTGGAAGTGTAGGAATCACGGTAGCTGATGATGACATGGTGAGTCTTTCTCTCCTTAGTCTTCCTAAGAGTTGGCATAGCTACCAAGACTCGGTAAATGGAAGAGAGAAACTACCAGATTGGGAACGACTTTAGTTAGATCTGATGTAGGAGGAGATAAGAAGAAGCATCAGAGATGGATCTTCATCAAAAAAAGATGATGAAGAAAATATAGCCTTAGCGAGTAAGGCAGGGAAAGGGAAAGGGAAGGCGTCCCATTCCAAATCCAGTTCTTCCCATGGTGGGAAGAATATTGACAAATCGAAAGTGTGATGCTTTCATTGTCATGAGGTGGGCCATTATGCTACGAATTGTCCACATAAGAAGTCCAAGAAGGGAACCTCCAAGGGATCAGATGGTGAGGCACCGACCTCACAGTTTGAATTGGATTTCACCCTCAGTGCATGTATGGTTTCATCGATGGTGGGGTGTGTATGGTACCTCAACATTGGAGCTTCATTCCACATGACCGGCGATAATAATATTTCCAATACCTTGGAGGAAAAGGACCTCCATATGTGGATCGAGATGGGCAATGATGGAAAGTACCGTGTTTCAGGTGAAGGTACGGTTGTGTTTCAGAGGGAGCATGGAGCTCCTCACACCCTAACTGATGTAAAGTATGTGCCTAGTCTGAAGAATAATATTGTGTTCGTCGCTATGTTGGAAGACAAAGTCTATGATGTAGTCTTTAGTAAAGGAAAGGCATTCCTGAGGCATATTGGCACTAGACAGACCAAGAGGATTGGGATTCGAGTTAAGAATCTCTACATGCTAGAGGTAGACGACTGTGCTGAATTGAGTTCCAAAGCAAGGTTGGTGGAGAGCCAAGATGTTGGCAAGCTATGGCATAGAAGATTGGGCCACTTGCACCATGGGGCCTTGAAGATCATGCAATAGATTTCTACCGGACTTCCCAAGGGTAAACTGGAGCAATTGGATACATGCAAAGGTTATACCTTGGGCAAGTATGCAAAAATCTTCCTTTCGGGATCGAGACAGTCGAGCTGGAGAAATCATGGAGCGAGTCCATATGGATGTGTGTGGAACATTCTCGATAGCCTCCATCGCTAAAAAAAGGTACTATGTTATTTTTATTGATGATTTTTCTCGTAGATGCTGGATCTACTTTATGCAGAAGAAGGATCAAACCTTCTCAAGGTTTTGTGAGTTCAAAGCCTTGGCAGAGAAAGAATTTGGAAAGAAAATAAGGGCCTTGTGAAGCGACAATGGTGGAGAGTATGTCTCCCAACTGTTAAAATACTTCTGTGCAGCAGAAGGAATTAAATGAGAGTTGACGACACCCCATAACCCACAGCAGAATGGGGTGGCCGAAAGGAAGAACAAAGCGATTGTGGGAGCAGATCAAGCGATGGTGCATGACCAAGGCCTACCACTTCATTTGTGGACTAAGGCATGCAATACAAAAGTATACTTGTACAATAGAAGCCCACATCGTATACTAGGGATGAAGACACCAATGGAGGCCTTTTCCGGGAAGAGACCAAATGTGAGTCATTCAGGATTTTTGGATCATCGGTTTATTGCCATGAGACCAAAGATGCCCAAAAGAAGCTAGATCCAACAGCTGAGTTGGGGATACTTGTGGGGTACACTGATACACCCCACAACTATTGGTTGTTCTTGCCTACTAGTCAGAGGAAAGTGGTATGCAGAGATCTGAAGTTCGACGAGCAGAAAGCCATGCGAGTATCACTTGAGAGGGAGCTCAAGTCGCATGTAGAGGAGGAAATTTTAGTTCCTAAGGAGGAGGAGCTTTAGACTTATGTGGAGCAGCCGCATGCAGAGGATCGAGGAGTGGAGACATCCACTCAAGCAGATTCTTCCAGGGATGGGTGGAAACGCTCAAGGGAAGCTAACAGGTTGATGTTGGATGCAAGAGAGAATGTGAGAGAACCATCCTCTTAGTGCTGACAGAGGTCACCCGAGAGGTACGCTGGTTACATGGCCCTGGTTGGGGAGTGTGTAGAGACCGAACCTTGTTCTTTTGAGGAAGCAGTGCAGCAACCAGTCTGGGTTGATGCAATGGTGGAGGAGTATGACTCCATTTTTTGGAACTGTGTTTTGGATGTTATCCCAAGACCGGAGGACAAGTCAGTGGTGAGTTCCTAATGGCTTTACAAGGTAAAGCAAGCAACTGGTGGCAATGTTGAGAAACATAAGGCAAGGTTTGTAGCCTGTGGTTTTTCACAAGTCGAGGGGATCGACTACGATGAGACTTTTGCTCCTGTAGCAAGGTACTCATCTATCATATCGATGTTGGCACTATCATCTCAGATGGGTTGGAAGATCCATCAAATGGATGTGAAAACTACGTTCCTCAATGATAAGATTGAGGAAGAGGTGTACATTGAGCAGTTGGAAGGATTTGAGACCTTCGATCATGAGTCGCATGTGTGTCGACTCAAGAGAGCTTTGTATGGGCTGAAGCAAGCACCTCATGCTTGGTACACCAGGATCGACAACTATTTCACCAGGTTGGGCTTCACCAAGAGTGAAGCAGATGTGAACCTTTACCACATCATGGTAGAAGGTAAGCCATTGATCATTGTTCTTTATGTTAATGATCTGATATTGACAGGTGATGATCAGTTGATCAAGTCTTGCAAGATACTATTTCACCGGGTTGGGCTTCACCAAGAATGAAGAAGATGAAAACCTTTACCACATCATGGTAGAAGGTAAGCCATTGATCATTGTTCTTTATGTTAATAATCTGATATTGACAGGTGATGATCAGTTGATCAAGTCTTCCAAGGAGGATTTTGCAAGAGAGTTCGAGATGAAAGACATGGGTCTTATGCACTACTTTCTAGGCATGGAAGTGCGACAGAAGGAAGGGGAAGTGTTTGTATCTCAAGGCAAGTATGCCAGTGAGATACTCAGGTGATTCCACATGGAGAAGTGCAAGACCATGCAAACTCCTCTAGTTGGTAACTGGAGGAAGGAGGATGCTACTTTAGGTGAGGTAGTAGATGCTACTGTTTATCGATAGCTTGTGGGTTCATTGATGTATCTAGTGAACACATGACCAGATTTGTGCTTTGTGGTGAACTAGTTGAGTCAAGCTATGGTTCAGCCTACCAAGCGGTTTTGGAAGGCAGTGAAGCATGTGCTGAGATACCTCAGAGGCACATCTCAATATGGATTTTGGTACAGACAGACAAAGGGAGTGAAGCTTTAGGGCTTCACAGGTGCAGATTCGACAAGGAGTCCATCAAACTGGAAGAGCACTTCACGAGGAATTTTCAACCTTGGTTTAGCTGCAATTTCTTGGTACAACAAGAAACAGAGATCAGTTTCACTTAGCTTAGTAGAGGCTGAATACATGGCTGCCAGTCAGGCAGCATGTGAGGCCATTTGGATGTAGAAAATTCTAGTTGGATTGTTTGGTCAGAGGATGGATCCAACTGTGATCTATTACGATAATCAGAGTTGTATCAAACTCTCCGAGAATCCTGTATTTCATGACAGGTCCAAGAAAATCGATATCCGGTATCATCATCTTTGATATTGTGTGGTGAAGAGGATCATTTTGTTTTTGTACGTTTCAACCAAGGAACAGGATGCAGATATTTTAACTAAGGAATTGTCAAAATGAAAGTTCGAGTTCCACAGGGACAGGATTGGGGTGACAGATAATCCCTTTCTTGTTGAGAGGGAGTGTTGAAAATAGCAACAAGATATGCTAAATATAGAAGTACTAAAAATAGCATTGCTATAAATATCATTTCGGGATACATTCCAATTTTAGTTAGTCCTTGAACTAAAAATTGAGAGTTAAAATTCGAATTTGATCTTAGCAGTTGTTTGAAAAAATAAATAATTAATTCATCTTGAGTTAATTAGTTGGAAAAAATCAAACATGAAGTCTATGTGAAGACATGCAACAATTATCCCTTTGATTGGGGAAGTTATCCATAAATTAAGGAGATAATGTTGAGTTGTTATTAGTTAGCTTGGTTAACTGAGTTAAGTCCAGTTAAATTAGTTCCAACAGTTGGAGGAACTAATTGTGAGTTCAATTAGTTAATGCATGCATGCATGAAACTAGTGTACTTCAGATAACTAAATATTCTCTCATAAATAACTCATGCATGTCAGTTCAGTTAGAGACCCAGTTGAGATCAAATGATGGGAAAGTGTACTATCTGTTGCAGGAATATTCCCATGAGGATATCTCTTGCATGTAGAAGGAATTCTTTCCTTGAGGATTGCATAGTTAGATCAGAGGTCAAAGAGTAGTGTGAGAGGTAACTCACACAGGTGGCAACTTTTGGACCCCAAGAGAAACTGCACAAGGAAATAGGAGGCTTGGAGGATTGAAGGAAGGCATATTTTTTGTCTATTCAGTGTATGAGCTAGGTTGAGAGATTGTACTGAGAGTTGGATATCTTGTGAGCTAAAGCTTTGGGTAATCTCTGATATATTTCCACTTGTTTTATAAAACAGATAGTGGGATTTTCGACTGTAGCTTTCCCCAGAGTATTCTTTTGTGTTAATGTGTAATTGATTTCTCATTCTCAGTTATATGTGTTCTAAATTGAGCGTGCTCAAATTGATTAAGCTTCCCCAAGTTTGTTTGTAGAAATAGATCTAGTATTTTGCTTTAGTATATTGCATTATCAGGTGATCTACATTGGGAATTTCTACAAAAATACCATAGAAGCAATGTGTGGTTGTGTTGGCCAAGTCCTTTTAACAACATGCAAAAATTATTCTTCTATTGTATTGACTACTTTTAGAAGAATTTTTGCAGACATTCCCCTTGCTTTGAGGAAAATCCATGGAAAAAATTGCATAAAAAGCACATATACAGATCCCTTCATCCAATAGATGCTACAACCCCCGTCGTGGCACATGCAACCACTAATCATGTTGTTTACCAGGCATCAAGCTGATCCCATTAACATTTCACTACTCAGGGCTAAAAAATTGGAAGTCATTGTTTCAATTAGGAACCAATTGTTGAATCATATTGTATTGCGCTTCAAGAGCTAAAATTGCTCATAAAGAGCCAAATAATCCTCAAGTTTATAATATCTATATATATATATATATATATATATATATATATATATATATATATATATATATATATATAACAATTATAAAAACCTGACATGTGCAATGATAACCTCCAATGAAACTGCTTTCATTCCTAAAAAAATTTAGCCACGACAATTCTCATCATCGTCCTCAACTTCTTCCAAACCAAGGTTCATCGTAAGCTAGGATTATGAACTCTGGTTACTTTTCAACCACGAGAGCACATTCACCAGCTCGAACTGGTGATACATTCGGGTAGTTTCGGAATACTCTTAACAAAGAGCCCAACTAGAATCATCCTTGTCTTGGCCACGTTGGTAGGGTTTTTGTGAAGGCTCGACTGACCCAACAAGCACCTGTCATCAGCCAATGCAACAAACGGATAACCTTGAGACCCCATTGCTAACCTGTCATTTCCCATTGATGATCAGAGAAGTCTTGTCGTATGTAACTTGGGCTTTGGCATTGCATGATCTCAATGCAACTAGTTTTGGGTGAGACATCTTGGATTCCAGAGCCTGGCGGTGGACACATAAATTTTTGTGACAACAATCTTCCTCGCATAATTCGCTGGGATATACTCTCATTACTCTACTCCTACTGAACATAAAGGGAGGTGGAGGAGGCAACGATAGGGTGATTGAGCTTGAGAGGATTTATATGATAATTCTTTGTTGGCCATGGAATCCCCCAAGGCATGTTTTGGGGCTTAAAGCACAAGTTTTGAACAAATCCTTGTAAAAGCTCCGTGTATTATGGGCATGTAGCACGAAATCATAATAGAGTCACAAGGTTGACTTCCCTAGTTTTTGTAATGTAATGTCAGCTTGATAGACCTACCCATGGTCTGCGAACCATGGGATTGTATAAATAGAGCGAGGCTCTAAGAAGAAGAGAGGATAACTAAGAATAGAAGAATAATGAGTCGAAGTAATTGCATCGAAGTGGAAAAGGTGTCTTGGGGTCGTAGATTAGGAGAAGGCTCTGCATCTGAGTACACAGATGCCTAGTAGTCCACAACTGAGTGCGCGGACCCTTGCAGCTGAGTGCGCAGGGTAGGTTGAGTCTGTAACTGTTGGAAGAATCAATAAAGAGAAGTTTACCATATTTCTATGTATTTTGCAGTTTGCTGTTATTTTCTCTCTGTTTATTTCGGTTCGGTTTATTTAGATATTTTATTTTACCGGATCTATACCTTTCATTTCTGCGTATGCTCTTTTCCCTGTGACTCTGTGCGAACTGGGCAAATCAGAAACAGAAAGGAAGAATTTTTCTCATGCGTATGCTCTTTTCCCTGCACCTTAGTGTGATCTCGGAAAATCAGAAACATTGAGGAAAATATTTAGTTTCCGGGTAAAGCTAACTTTAAGCCGTAAGGCTTGTTTTTTTTTGCATGTCCGTGTTGGGTTTTGTGTTTTTGTTTTGTAGGGAGAAAAAGAGCTTTCTCAAGCAAGCACGCAATCCAAAGCATCCGTGACTAAAAGAAAACAAAGCCCCCCCTCCCCCCGCTCTCTCTCTCTCTCTCTCTCTCTTCTATCTTTTTGTATAGCTCACTTGGTTCAAAGCTAATTTAAGAGAGTAAAGGTCTTGGGTTCAAATCTCTTTTTTGTTGAAAGATGAGCGTTTTTTTTCATTTCCGCACATTCCCGCACTTTGCCGGCGCCTTCATCAACTCTTTTTAAAAAGGTCATAACTTCTTCATCCGGAAGCCGTTTTCAGAACCGTTTTTTTTTAACCAGCCTAATTTTTCGAGCTCTTTCCATTGGAACACTTAGTTTCAGCATATATAGCTTCAGTTTCTATCAAAATGGAAAGTTCATGCAAATTTATCCTTGACAGCACCAACTACTTCCAATGGTGGTCCTACATTGTGGATTTACTTAGAAGTAAAGCTCTTTACCGAATAGCCACAGGCCAAGAAACCAAGACAAAAGATGAAGAGAAAGCAGCCAAATGGGAAAATAGGCAAGATCAAGCACGTGGGTTGATAGGGATGTCTATCTCTCCCGATCTTAGATTCCATATTGCTGAACTTGATACTCCAGATAAAGCAATGGAGCAACTTATTAAAGTTTTTGGAATAAAAAATGAACTTAGAGCCCATCAGCTTACATTAAACCCCAATGATTTTTCTTGCATTGAAGATTTCTTGTCCAATTTCAAGACCATTAGACTTCTCTTGGAAGGTGTTAAAGTTAAGAAAGAAGACAGTGCCCTTATCTATTGCATTCTTACTAAGTTGGGACCAGCCTACTCTGTGTTTGTTTCCACCTTCCATTCTACAAGAGAAGCCTTCATTTATCAAGGACATGACTACAAGCCCCCTTCCTTTGATGCTTTTTGTGATTCTTTAATAAGAGAACAAGAAAAACTCTTACACCTTGGTCTTCTTAATCTTGGAAACTCTTCTAAAAAAGCGTTAATCGCCCAGCAGCAACCAAACTCAAAGAATCCTAAGAAGTCATATCCTAAAAAGAATGGTCCTAAACCAAACAAGGGTCCTAAGCAATTTCAACCTCAAAATGAAAAATCATTCACCAGAATGATAAGGCAAATAAAAACAAAGGCAAGAAGATTGATAGACATTGCAACTTTTGTAATCGAGATGGCCACTTAGAATCTAAATGCTTTAAAAAGATGGAAGCCTTGGAAGCAGCAATGAATAAGCATAACATCAATTTGGAGCACTCTTCAAATTCATCTTCATGAATGGCACTTTCTGCATGTGGTTGTCAAGCATCTCGGTCTGGCTATGCATTAAATGTCTCTTCTTCCTCTCATTCTCATGAATGGCTCATTGATTCTGGAGCTTCTTATCACATGGCCAAAAATAAAGCCATGTTTTCTTCTTTAAATGATTGTAACACCAAAAATATATATGTTGGTGATAATATATCTCTTAGTGTTGTAGGACTGGAACTGTTCATATAGACAATGGTCAATTTAATGATGTATTATGTGTTCCAACCTTATCCTCCAACCTTCTATCTGTTTATCAGATAACTCATT
>APFE031151240.1:14255-36567 GCA_000404065.3 Pinus taeda
CCAACCGAACCTCAACCTGCCCGGCGTTCGCGTTCACCTCCAACCGTGGGCGGGCGGGTCGCCCACGCCCTCGCCTGGTCGTCCACCCGCACACTGTGTTCCGGTCTACCCGCGCTGCCGTCGACCTGTCACGCTACGCGTTTGCCTGCCCGGCGTTGCGGGCGCATCCTCCGTGCGACCTGCGGTTCGTTCCACCGCGCCCTCCCTTCGCACTAAGACTTATGCGTTGGTTGCGATGTTGAACCTTGATCGATGTCCCAAATGAAGCTTGTGCTCCGTGTTTATACCCTCTGTCGGATGTGTCAAGCGTTCGGCCGACTTGTATCTATCCGTCGCTCGCCCACACGCCATCGTTCGGTGGATGGTTGGCCCGCCCATCGTGCGGGACCGCCCATGGTCTACCTACGGTCGGTTGCCGGTTCCATTCACCCAACTCTCCGTATAAACCCATGAGCATCTCCACATAACTGCGCGCTCCTATCTCACCGCACGTCCATATGTTGGAGAGCTCGCACCATACTTAGCCAATTTTCACCTCGTGAAGGGCGCACGGCCGTGCCGGAGCTGTAGGGCGTTACATCCTCCCTCACTGGAAATCATTGTCGCCCTCGACAATCCTCCACGTCTAAGTATCCTCCACTCAAATCTCTTAATCTTCCTCTTCCATCTCCAAAGTGAGTCCTCTGATTCCCAACTCTCCTCTTCCGGTGCTTCCTTCCATCTGACAAGGTACTCCCATTTCTGGTGGCAACCAACCCCTGTAGTTTTGAAGTCCAAAATCTTCTCCAACTCCAAGCCTGGTTTGTCCACTATCCCAGCTGGTCCTCTCGATGGTTCAGCTCTCTCTGGATGGTCTGAATCAAGCCTACATCTCTTCAACTGACTCACATGAAAAACTGGATGTTTCATGTGCATATGGTGCGGAAGCTCCAGCTCGTAAGTAACCTCCCCCACTCGCTTCTTCACACGAAATGGTCCCTCATACTTCCGTGTCAGTTTGGCGGCCGTCCCCTTGGCTGGCTGAAACTGCTTTCCGGTAATCCTGAGAAACACCATATCTCCCACACTGAACTGTACATCTCGTCTCCCCCGATCAGCATATTTCTTCATTCTCCTTGCAGCATCATGCAAGCGCAATCGTGCCAACTCCAAGGTCTCCTCCCAAGCCTTCATGAACCTCTTCGCATGAGGACTCCTCATATGACCTGTAGTCTCAACGGTATGGGGAGCAACCAGCATCTGCCCATTCATCAACTCAAATGGACTGTACCCCGTCATAAAACTCTTTTGAATATTGTAGCTAAACTGAGCAATATCCAAGAGTTCAGGCCAGCTCTTCTGATCAGCCGTGACATAATGTCTCAAGTAGTCCTCCAGCAATGTGTTGATACACTCGGTTTGCTCATCTGTCTGCGGATGATAACTCGAACTCATCAACAACTCTGTCCCAACTAACTTGAACAATGTCGTCCAAAATCTCCCTGTAAATCGTGGATCTCTATCCAACACGATACTCAACGGCATCCCCAAATACTTCACCACTTTCTTAAAGAACAACTCGACAGTATGCTCAGCTCCACAAGGTATCTTTGTCAGAACAAAGACAACATACTTGGAAAAACGATCAACAACGACCATGATCCCATTATACCCCTGCACCTGCGGTAACTGAACAATGAAGTCCATAGAGACACTCATCCATGGCCTCTCTGGAATAAGTAAAGGCTGCAACAGTCCTCCTTGCCTCTGTGTATCCGATTTGTGCTGCTGACAAATGATGCACGTGTGTACATACTCCTCCATCTCCTCCCTCATCTTCTCCCAAAAGAACCCTCTCTCCAACAATGCCAAAGAACGACGCTACCCTGGGTGGCCAGCCCATGGAGAATCGTGGCACTCCTTCAAGAGGTGCCTCCTAAGACCAGATGTCTTTGGAACATAGAGTCGGTTTCCAAAGAAAAAGTAACCGTCTCGTAGAAAGAACCTGCGTGTTTTCCCTTCCTTTATCTGCTTCACTATATTCTGCGCCAAAGTATCGGTTTCCACACTTTCCTTGAATTTGTTTTTCATCTCTTCCAACATCTGAATCCGACTTCTAGTCCTTGTTGCCCGGTCTTCACCCTCCAATGCTACAAGTTGTCCCTTCCTACTAAGGGCATCTGCTAGCGCATTGTGTCTACCCGGTCTATACTCAATAGACATGTCGAACTCTGCCAAGAAGTCCTGCCAACGAGCTTGCTTTGCAGAAAGCTTCGGTTGTGATGCAAAATAACTCGCTGCAACGTTGTTAGTCTTGACAACAAAAGGCTTCCCAATCAAGTAATGCCTCCACACATGAAGACAATGGATGATCGCAGTCATCTCCTTCTCATGAACCGGATACCTCCGCTCTCTATCCTATAACTTCCCACTCTCATAGGCCACCGGATGCCCATCCTGCATAAGAACTCCTCCTATGGAAAAATCTGAAGCATCAGTGTTCACCTCAAACGGTCTCCCGAAGTCAGGCAACTTCAGTATTGGTGCTGTAACCATCCTTCTCTTCAAATCATCAAATGCCTTTTGACATTTCTCCGTCCAACACCACCTCTTGTCCTTTTGCAGTAGGTCTGTCAGTGCCGATGTTACCTTGGAGTAACCTTCTACAAACTTCCGTTGGTAGTTGGTCATGCCCAAGAACACCCTCATCTCATGGACATTCTTCGGTTCAACCTAGTCCTCGATAGCCTTCACCCTGCTCAGCTTCATCTGTATGTACCCCTGACCAACAATATGCCCAAGGAACGAAATCTCGGTCTGAGCAAACACACACTTAGACTTCTTCAAGAACAGCTGATTCTCCCTTAGTGCCTTGAAAACCATCGCCAAGTGCTTCTTATGATCCTCCATGTTGTCACTGTAAACCACTATATCGTCCAAGTATACCACCACGAACAAGTCCAAGTACGGTCATAGGACATCATTCATCAAAGTGCAAAATGTCGCAGGAGCGTTGCACAACCCAAACTGCATAACAAGGAACTCAAAGCTACCATACCTTGTTACGATCACGGTCTTCTTCTCGTCTCCTTTAGCAATCCACACCTGATAGTAACCATGCCTCAAGTCCAGCTTGGAAAACACTCGGGCTTTCGCAAGCTTGTCAAAGCAATCTGCAGCCAATGGCAAAGGATACCTATTTCTCACCGTCTACTTGTTCAATGCACGGTAGTCACAGCACATGCTTAGCTCATTGCTATCCTTCTTTCGCTGGAATAATACCGGAGCTCCATATGGGGACCTTGAAGGTCTAATGAAACCTACATCAGCTAACTCCTTTAGCTGCCATTTCAATTCCTCGAACTCAGGTCCTGATAAACGATAAGGTGCTTTAGCCAAGGGTTCCTTCCATGGTTCAAGCTCAATGCTATTGTCCACCGCACGCCTTGGTGGAAGCTTCTTCGGTAGCTCATCAGGCATCAAATCTGCATATTCGGCAAGCACATCAGAAATCTCAGCTGAAATAGGCGTCCCCACTTCATCACCTTCGACTCCCTTGAACATCACTGTATATGTCTCCATATCTGACTCCTTCATAGCTCTCTCCAAACTTAGTGCAGAAACATGCTGCACCTTGACTTCCCTCCTTTGCCTATGAGTGGGCAAAGTCCAAGTTTGTGTTTGTCCTACCAGCACCACCTCATCACAGAAGGGGACAACAATAGCCTTGTTTCCCTTCAAGAAATCTTGTCCAAGTATTACATCAAAGTCGTTCATCTCCATCACCGTGAAGTCTAACTGACCCGTCCAGTCTCCTATCTGCACCGGCACTTCGTGTGCCAATCCCGTCACCTTAGCCTTAGAGTTCACTGCCTTGACCTCCATGTTCGATGGAAGGATCGTCAATCCGACATCTCTAGCCAACTGTGTCATCATAAAGTTATGGGTGGCCCCTGTGTCCACAAGAGCTTGAGTGGTCTTTCCACGGACCATCAAGTCTACGAAACCCAGACTGTTCATCCATGATTTCTCCATAACCTGTCCTTGCATACATTTCCGTTCTCTTCGTTTATCATCAAGCCTCTTCAACCCTGAATCAGCTCTGATCGCAGCTTCAACCTTCCGTGAACCTGCTCTGATACCACCTGTCACACCCCCAACTCTTTTTTTCTTAAGTTGAGCGGGTGCGGCACCGCCTAAATGACTCACCATTTCCATGGTTAAGTGTTTTACGAACTATGCCTTCACTTTCATAAAAACTTCACTTATTAAATTATAATGTGTGGAATTCCATTATAATGCGATGATAAACAAAACTGAGAACAAGAACCATGTATGAGAAAGATATTTTATTATATGAAGAATTTTTACAACATGACCGGGAGTAATACTCAACCAGCGTTTTACATCCAAGGCGGGCGCCCGCCCGTGCAAGAGCACATGGCGGTCTGCCCTCGCCTTCACCCATTTTACAATACTTTGCTTCTTGCCCGAACAGTGGGCGCGCCCGTGCACACCGTGCACGCCCAACCGAACCTCAACCTGCCCGGCGTTCGCGTTCACCTCCAACCGTTGGCGGGCGGGTCGCCCACGCCCTTGCCAGGTCGTTCACCCGATGGGTGGGCGGGCGTTCACCCGCGCCCTGCGTTCCGGTCTACTCGCGTTGCCGTTGACCCGTCACACTACGCGTTTGCCTGCCCGGCACTGCGGGCGCATCCTCCGTGCGACCTGCAGTTCGTTCCACCGCACCCTCCCTTCGCACTAAGACTTATGCGTTGGTTGCGATGTTGAACCTTGATCAATGTCCCAAATGAAGCTTGTGCTCCGTGTTTATACCCTCTGCCGGATGTGTCAAGCGTTCGGCTGACCTGCTATCTATCCGTCGCTCGCCCACATGCCATCGTTCGGTGGATGGTCGGCCCGCCCATCGTGCGGGACCGCCCATGGTCTGCCTACGGTTGGCTGCCGGTTCCGTTCGCCCAACTCTCCGTATAAACCCGTGAGCGTCTCCACATAACCGCGCGCTCCTATCTCACCGCGCGTCCATATGTTGGAGAGCTCGCACCATACTTAGCCGATTTTCACCTCGTGAGGGGGGCGCGCCCATGCCGGAGCTGTAGGGCGTTACATCACCGATTGGGAGGTCACAAGGTCAATTCTCCTCGATGCCCTTGGGGTTAGGCCATGCTATTCAGTCGAAGGGCTTTAAAAGATTCCCTTCGGGGTTGATTTGCCCGAATTTTCCATGGAAAAAAAAAATCAAACAAATTAATTCATGAATTAACTGTCTCTTGGACCCGTCAAATATAGCTGTTACCCTGTCCCTGTGGTCAAATTTAGATGTTTCTTGGTCAATTACAGCTGTTTTTTTTTTCTAACTAGTTGAATGATCTCTCTCTATTTAAGCTATGCCTAGATCTGGTTCTTCATCTTGTCCTGACGATGAACCACGCTTGCTGGCTCGAAACGTGTTGGAAAATAAATTTTGATGTGATTATCGCCGAAAACTTGTCTAAAAAATTTGATATGGATCACATAAGCCTCAATTCAATAAGTTCAAAAAAGTAAGACATGCAACAAGTTAATATGTATGAAATTAATGTTTTCATATGATATTTTTGGGAAACATTTTACATTAATCTTTATTGTGATTTATATTTTTGTATAAATATTAATTTTACTATTCTGGACAAAGTTATGATGAGGATAATTTGGTTAATATTGATAAATGTGTATAACCATTCAAAAAACAAAAGTAAATTGAAATTATATGACTTCATGAATATGAGTAACTTTATGTGAATATAAAGGTTTATTATTACATTTTAGACACAATGAGGCTGATATAGCTAATTAGGGGAGGATAAAGGAATTTGGAACCTTCTTTAGTGCTACAAGGGCAATGGAATATAGATACGACCAATAAATAGTTGTAATGTGTGGGAAAATAAATTTTAGTAATCATTTTATGTATTATTTGTCTTTTATACTTGTCATCGTAATAGAATCATTTGATATGATTAATGAGATTAACAACTTGGCAATTGTGGCCAATACTAACAACTATATTCTGATAATTATTTCCTTATATTAAAATATTATTTATTCAGTAAAATCTAATTGTGATATTATAACAACTAAATTTTTTCTCCATCTATTTAACTCGATGCCATTATTTGGTTCTTTATCTTGTCCAGTGATGAACCACACTAGATGGTTCGAAACCCACCGACAAAACTCTGATGATGTGATTTTTACCAAAAGTTTTCTTGCTTTTCATGATCATGGCAGAGTTTGAAAATTCAATTCCAGTTGATATGAATGATGGGTTGAAATATAGAGTGGATTCAAGATGGTTGTTGATCCTACCTCCTAATTAATGGTTATTGGATTTTCTTTCTTTGAGGATGTTGCCTTTTAAAGATAGGAAGAATGGAGATAAAAGCCTAACCATGGACATTAAGAAAAGGACATCAAAGAAGACGTAACATACAATCACATAATATGTTAAACTAATCGATGTAACATGTGGTAGTAAAGAAGACACTATTCATTCAAGCAACATGTGGAGATGATCAATAAATTATCATGGATATTCCATTGGAAGAATTCATCATAATAGATCTGACAAATATTGAATTTTTTTACTGCGAATATTAATTCTTTTTAGATCTCAAATTCTTTATTTATTTTTTGTATGCTTAAATATAAATTAGTTGAAATTCAAGAAATATAGAGTGAAAATAAATACACACACTAACCAAAATAAGCACAATTTTTCCCTTGGGAAACCCTTATGGGAGAAACCTAGCTAGAAGGTGAGGTTGCTTTGATCTCTATTCTCTAGTATGGAAAAATGTGTAGATACAAAGAAAGAGGTACTCTTTATAGAGTTACCTAGGACCTATGGATTATAAAGTTTCTACAAAATCTCAAGCCCTTTTTTATTATCTCTAACATCCCACTCCCAATTTCGTTGCTCAAATATGGAAGATAATATAATAACATGAAATGTAACCCCTACCCCTCCTAGTGGCCTAGTATTTAGCATAACCCAATAGCTAACTATATGAAAGGTTTGACTCCCTCAAACCTCAATTAGAGTTACGATTTTGGACCTTCTAGAGTCTTTTTTAAATTCCACACATGGCTAGCCCCATATGCATGAGTAACGGGGATTAACATGGCATTGATTTGTACCATGGTGGTTAGTATGGTATATCAACTTGCAAGAGGCATAAATTTTGCATAAAAACTTCAAGTACTAGATGGTATCGCACAAACGATATTTTTTTTACCATAGACAAAATCGTTTAATGCCTCAAAATGGCTCTGGAAGAATTCATACATAAATTTTTCAAATTAGAACCCATGGATAAAAAAAGACCGTACAAGTTGATTCATTTAATTCTTCCACTTTGAAATAATTGAGATAGATGAAGAACACTATAGTAATTCAATCTAAAATAAGAGAAATTATAAATGAGAAATATTATCGCAATTCCATAAATTACATATGAATGAAGTCAAAATTGGAACAAACTTACCCCTCAAAGAATACAAACCTATGAGAAGATAGAAAAAAAAGTATAAAGAAATGGGGTTTTAAGAAATGAATGATGATAACCTATTGCAATGCTCATAACCATGACAAATCTAGAATGATGAGATAAACATAAAAGAGTAATATATAGATATATAAAATTAAACATGTGGAAGTTTCTCAAACAAGTGTAAGAAATCAACCAAAACATGATGGAGGCTTTTGTAATTAGGGAATAGTCTTGATGAAATAACTTAGCACTCTATTTTTATATTATAAATAAGCATGTGGCAAGTGGTTGTGGAATCACACATGTGATAAAAGAAAGAAACTATGTAAACTAATGAGAAAACACTTAACATGAAGTATATGAAGGAATGTTGTGAGAAATTCTATAATGAGAGTTTGAGAAGGACTATGCACAATTGACAAAACTAGTGAGAATCAACTAAGGGAACTTGCACATGAATGAATGCCCTAGAATTGTAAACGGGGCTATCATGAGGAACACATGCCCACAATAATGTGTGCTTGTTCTTAGGAGTTCACACATGTTCCTTGTTGTCTAGGCTTTGTAAGGCCCAAGCTACCAATTAGGACCCCAACGAGGCTACCTGATTAGCATTGCTCAAAAGTGTGTGTGCATTATTAGGAAATATAATTATGTTAGTCTTATGCATTATGAAAACCTTAGCTTTGTGGAATTTGAAAACCCTACCAATGTGAAATGTGGAAACTCCAACATAGTGACTTCAAATTTGAGAGCATAATTAGAAAATGTGAGTAAACACACCATATTGACCATGCATCACAAGTTGGCAATGTTTTTCGATGTATATTGAAGTGAAATTTGAAGACATTACTTTTGTGCAATTTGAAAACACTACTTTTATGGAATTTGAAAACCCTCGTATTGTGATATTTGTTGGAATGGAATCATATGGATGTAATAGTTATTTATATCATTATGACTAATTTATTGCCAACACTCTCTATCTCTCTATTTCCATTTACACATTTTTTAGTCTCTCTCTCTCTATTTATATTTCCCTCCCTCTCAATTTGTAACGAGCACTTCATCGACTCTCATTGAAGAAATTTTATGAGTTTTCTTATCATTGGGATCTCTAACCAATAGAAAATACGACTGACAAGAACTATGACCATAGTAACTATGACATACAAGAACTATGAACTTGAGATCTTTAACCCTTAGGAACTATGACGCATAGTAACTATGACCTCGAGAACTTTGACCCTCATGAAGTATGAACTCAGAAATCATTCCTTTGTTGTTCACAGTTCCCTTGTCAATTAGGAACTATGACTTTATTTTACAAGAATCTTGACCATAAATTTGTCTTTATTTTTTATTTGCTGAGATCACACGTAGCACATGAGAAACAACATTTGTTTACCAAGAATAAAAATAGAAAATTTAAAATATTATCTTAATAAAAAAAATGACATATTCAAAGAATATATCTCAAAGCATTTACAACTAAACATTTGTATAGCAAGCATAAAAATAGAAAATTTAAAATATTATCTTAATAAAAAAAAAATGACATATTCAAAGAATATATCTCAAAGCATTTACAACTAAAAGTAACCTTATTGACATAATGGAACAATGAGCTTATCCTAAAAAGCCATATAAATACCAAATCCTAGGAAACTTTTTTATTAATAAAGTATTCCACACAATGTGAATGTATTAACCAACCATTCACATAGCCAAATCAAATATCATAATACTTAATTGAAAATATTTAAGAGTAAAATAATTTATGGCCATAGTAATATAGTCACTTGAAACAATATATTAGTACAAAAGAAAAATTGTACATAAAATGATTCCTCCCAACCTCCCATATATTATCCCTTCACTCTTTTTAAATAGATATCATGAATCAATTCTCATTTAATCTATGAAATAATAGTTATCAATATCAAGTAAGATATACATGTCTAGAACATATAAGAATGTATATTTACAAATGATATTAATAAAATAATTTTGTATTTGAAAATATCTTAAAATAAATCTATATTTTTTAAACATATTTATTTTAGTATTTCTTATTTTATTAATATTTTCGTAATAAGTTAGTAAACAATGATAGGCATCAATGTGGTCAACATCAAAACACTTACTTTATAGTCAATCTCACAATGCCTAAATTTAAATCATAAAATTAACTAAATTATAAATTAACTTTAAAGTATTATTATTAATTATAAAAAGAATTAATATATGATTTAATCATATACACATTATAAAACATGTAACACTATTGTTATCCATGGAGATTCACCTCATTTTATGATAGAAATTGTTGATTTGTAAGTAACTCTTTTTACAATATAGACATCAAAACACTTACACTTTGATAAATCTCACATTTTCAATATTTAAATCCTAAAATTTAGCTAGAATATAACTATTTTAAATTATTACTATTATTACTTATAAAAAGAATTAATATATTAGTTAATCATATATGCATTTTAAAACATGTAATATTATTTTTATCCATAAGTATTTATTCTACTTTATTATAAAATTTCTTATTTGTAAATAGCTTTTTTTACAATACCAAGGCGTGTAAATGCCACATGCCCAATTAAACATAATGGAATCTATCTTCATGACTATGGCCCCACACATACAGAAATATAGAACAGTAGGGGAAAACTAAAAGGAAAATAGTATATCCTTATTATATACTTAATTGATAAGTTATCTTTATTTTGCAAGACATTTATTAAATTATTTAAATTTATATGATTTTTTTCTTTCTTAATTATTTACCTCTAATGGTATGTTTTCAACTAGAACATGTGTTGGTATCTAAGTTTTATACAAATTTGAATTACTATAAAGTTTTTACAAGTTTTAAACTCATCAATTAAAACAATTATAGTTCACAATATGGCAGACACCATTTAAATACTTCAGTATTTTAAATACCAATCAGATTGAAGGGTTTGTAATTACCAAACAAGATCTTTACATTCCTATCACCACATAGAACCTTGCCATACAACAATGTATTAACAATTTTTATTTTTATTTTGAATTTATGTCTTTTTTTCTAAAGTCAAACTAACAAAAATAAATTGAGTATTATAGAATGACTTCGTATATTTCAATTAAAAATCCATAAATATTTTTCCCTCCTTTAATAGTTAACTTTTTTCCCATTTATCTTATTTATTGAAAAGCCTTCTTATAACTAGATATAATGTAAATGTTAGAACTAAACATATTGGGAGGTTAAATAAATTTAACAAATCATATTCTTATGACTAAGTATAATGTGTTAAGATATTTAAAAAAAAAAAATCAAAATAATATATTTGACAGATAAACAATAAATAAATTATTTTATATAAGAAATATTCATCTTGGTTTTTCCCATTTCATAGTTAAAAAAAAAGAAAAAAATTCTTTGTTTTATTTACCGCCCAAAGGTCTTACAAATTTTAAGAAAAAGAGAACTTTTGCATTTTGGATTCATTCCTTTTATTCATTCATTGATCAAAGGTGGATTGGGTTTTATTCATTTATTAGTAGTAGTAGTTGTAATAAAACTAAATGAATAGTTTTTTTTATTGCATATTTAATGTGTCAAAAATATTACTTTGAAGTTATGGAATCAAAGTTAAGTTAGTTTTGGTAGTAAATGAAATTTTTTTTTTTTTATTGTATATTTAATTTGTCAAAAATATTACTTTGAAGGTCTGGAATCAAGGAGGCTAAGTTCTTACTTACATGAGGTCAATTTTGATAGAAATCACTTAAACATCTAGTATATTAAAGTATTCTCTCTCTATGAAAAAAATTAACACATTATTTGAACCAACAATTTCAAAAAAAATGTTGCCAACTAAATAGAGAAATTCTTACCACCAACATAAGAATATGATGTGAATGGAATTTTACACTGTACAACTGATCTTGAGAGTGATTTAGTAAATTTTCAATGGATTGTGAATAATTTACATATTTGTACTGGGCTACAGAATTCATCAATAACCTGCTTGTATTCAAAACTAACTCTTGTTTTTAGGATTATAGTAGTCAACAAATCTAACTCAAAACTTATTAGAAAACCAACCTGAACTCATTTTTCTGAAAATTAAAGTTAATTTTATAGATTAAATGTAATATACTCATACACAAAATAATTTATCTCAAACAACAACCTAATAAAATGATACAAATGATATGTAAATGCATTTAGAGTGCATCTTTGCCTACCGAGAATGTTTGCTCGACTTGCAGATCATGAAAGCTTTATATTTGAAATTGAATCCAATAGCCTTAATTTGGTATTCCGTTGAAATTAGTCGAATCGAATCTAAGAATATTGTGTTTAGCTACATGGGCTTCACCAAAGTGATATTCCGTGATACTGTAATCCATTACAGTATCCGAACTCCAAAACCTCTTTTAATAACCGTATCAACTTGTTTTGGTTCTGCAAATTAATTATACTTTCTGCTTTCAACGCTACTGCTTGTATCCTCGCCTGCAAAGTTTGCAACATCAATTAAAAAGAGAACATAATCAAGTAAATTAGTACTTTATTCCCAATATAACCTTTAATTTAAAAGTGTTGAAATCATAATATGTTATTAGATGGGATTTTAGTGGCATTGTGAAGGGAGCTTACATAATCTGAATGCCAACATTTGATCTCAAATAATATCCACGACCCCTACTCGAGAAAGAGCACCCACAGCCGCAACCTTCAGATGGAGAAGAGATCTGGCCATAAAGAGCCTCTTGCTTATGTCCATTATGGAGTTATTTTGGATGTTGTTATAGTGAGGGACGGTGCTTACGCCGGTGCTGGAGAGATTCAAAATGAAGCAGAGAAGCATCTATTACCTATTCAACACCCTGCAGAAATTCAGCGCTCAATTTTTTAATTTAAAATCCCAAGTGGGAAAGCATTTGAATTTTGAAATCCTTTGGTGCGGAGTAACATTGAATGAATTTAATTTCATGTCTTATCCACCACCTGTATTCGCTTATGGGAGTCAATTGTCAGAGGTGTCGGAAATGGCGACTCCTATTTGTGCGATCATAGAAAATTTAATGCCCACTGACATGGGCGGTGTTTAACACCATATAACACCCCCGCGCGGTTTTTTTCTCTCTCATCACAGCGCCAGGGTGTTATATGGTGTTAAACACCGCCCCATGCCAGGCGCATTAAATTTCCTATGGTCGCACATTTAGCAATTGCTGTCCGAAATCAGCGAAGTTGTGGAGGGCAAGAGCTAACCAGTCTACTATAGTGCATTAAATGCCTCTATAGTGACTGGTTGACATGCATACTCCATATCCCGATTTGACGTAAAGGACACTTGTATGAATGGCATGCCCATACCTCCATAGCGCATGATCAAATAAAATTTTATAATGGTTATCATGTATTTTCCGGCATCCCGATTTTCCGACTCCGTGGCTCTGACTCCAAATGTCACAGTCCCACCATAATTAATGCAAACATTCCCACCCAGCGTTTCAAACTACGAGTCCCGCCCAAAATTTTCGAAAATTTTGAAATTAAATGTCTGCCCTTTGCTGTTGGTTCAGGGTAGTGGCAAGAAGCAAAGTAGTGATGAAGGTCGCAAGATCTATAACCAGAATCTGTCTATTCCCTCCACCCGCTGAAGCGTATTGACAGAGCAAGCCTTGGCTCCATAACGTTTCCAGCCCCGAGTTACGACCGAAGATTTCTCAGCGAGACATGGAAATTATTACGAGAATTAACCCTTATTAACTCTTGCAGCAAAGATAAAAAACAGTAGACTCTTTAACATTAAAGAATGGTGGATTTTTGTGGCCGATTAATATCCCTGCTCGGCAGCTTTTAAATCCATGTCAAGCGTGTTGTTTGAATAGGAAATAGGATCTGCGGCCATCAAAGTTGCCACGTAAAATTGTATAGCTGTAATGTATTCGTTTTGGATGTTTCTTAGCATTTTTTAAGGTTTTTTTGCCATATTTTTCGAGGGATATAAATTCTAAAGAATACTATAAAATGGGCAAAGCCATAATCTTTGTACAAGTTTATTGCAAAAACCAGAATCGAGTAAGCCCAGTGATGTGTTTACATCAAAGGAGAACTGTAATGACCCAAACATTGATATGAATAATTTTCTAAATTACCATGTTGAGTAAATATGGAGACTGGAATTATTACTTTAAATTAATTTTGTGAAAATGTTATTAGTTCAAAGGATGAATTAAATAATATTGTAAATGACCTTATGAGAGGAATTATTTTACTTCTGCTTGTTTAATTAAAAGAAACAGTTGCCAACTAAAAAGGGAAGCCCTAACTACTTTTCTTTCCATAGAATTGGGAAAAGAGGGGGGACCTGGGCTGTTAGGGAACAGACAGGGAGAGCAGAAGAAAGAGGTAGAACGAAGGAAGGAGTACCATGTCTGGTGAGGACCAGATGGTACCAGCACTACTGTGCGTTACTTCGCATCGCTGTTAGCGTGCATCACCTTGCTAAGGCAGTGGCCTGCAAGAGAGCTTGGGGGAGAGAATCAGGTCTGAGTGACTGATCTCGTGGTTGGGAGGATAGCAAGCTTTAAACGAGTTCCTCCAGGTTGGAGGGTATCAGGAATTAAAAGCCAGCTTAGTACAGGTATGTACCTTATGCCTACAGTAAATAATGAGATTTCATAGTTAATTTATGCAGGGTATTATTTACTGTAATGAGATTTCAGATTTCAGTTATTATGTATAATCTGTACAGGGTATTATTTACTGTAATGAGATTTCTTAGTAAATCTGTACAGGGTATTATTTACTGTAATGAGATTTCTTAGTAAATCTGTACAGGGTATTATTTACTGTAATGAGATTTCTTAGTAAATCTATACAGGGTATTATTTACTGTAATGAGATTTCATAGAATTTTGTACAGAATATTAATAACTGTAAATAGGACCCCATAGTAATCCTTGCAGAATATTAGTATCTGTAAGTGAGGGTTTCAAGGTACATCGCCGTAGGTTACAAATAACTGTTCATACAATTAGTTACAAACTTGTATGACTATTGCTAGCAATGAAAAGAAATATATAATTGCATAATGGAACTGAATGAGCCAATTAGATAGCCGTTGGGTAGAGCTGTAGGATAACCCTCGGTCCAGATAACTATCAAATAAACTCAGAAGATATCTGAGCATACCCGCATTACATCGAAATAAACTGTCGAAATTACAGTACTATGGATAAATGTAAAATACAACCAGGAAAAAGAATAAACAGTATTATGACGCGGGCAATAGAAAACTAAGTAAATAGGAACTGGGTCCTATATGACTACAGGAACACATAAACATATATAGCAACTTGAACCGAGATGCAAGCCTTAAGGCCGAGAAGCTGGTTAGCTCTAGCGCGTCCCGCGCTCCCACGACAAAACATGGCAGCTAAACCAGATGTGGTACAAACACAAAGAAAACAGATTGAAATAAAGAAACCACCTGTGAACACATATATATAGTAACAGAGAATCTTAAACATTCGTTTGCATATGAATAACCCGTAGATGGAACCAGAGAATAGATGCATATTAAACCTGGAACCGCAGACATTTTTCTTAAGAGAGGAAGTATGGAGATAAAATATATATATAGATCCGAAACGATAAATTTACTGAACAGTTTGTGAAAGGAAAACCATCTGAGAATTGGACGAACATTCAACTATAATAAACCGACATTCATGTTCAGAATGACCACGTTCAGAGTCAATCTTCTCGGTACAAAAATACCCCGGTAATTCCAAGCAGTGAATATTAAACACAGTAGAACCTTACGGGATAATCATTCAACCAAACTATCCAAGAATTAATAAAACAGGAGAATACAGGACAATGCCAAATAAAAGGTTCGAGCCGGTGCAAATAACTGCATGCCTCACAATATGGTGCAAATTAAACGATATATACATGTATAATTAAAAAGGTTCCATTAATTACATAAAGCCACCGATAGTTTGAACAGAAGGAGAAATCCCGTACTCGGGTTCTCGAGTCAGTAACTGCCTAAAGCGACAGACAACCTTAACAGAAGAAGAAACCCCACATTCGGGTTACCATATAGACTTGAGTAAACATACAGATTACAAAAGACTTAGGGTTCACAAACAAAATGAAAACGCCGACGAAGGGTCTCATAGCACGAGCAACCAGATGGAGAATAGAAAGGACCCTGGCATTGCAAAGACCAAGGTTCAGACAATCGAATGGATATGAAATATGGGCAAAACCGAAGCCAGGATAACTTACCCGTTATGGGTAGACCGATTGGAACCTGCAAACTCCTTTCATTGTCAAACTCCATGCCGGTAACCTGCAACAACCCATAAGGCGTCAATAAACCCTCTTGCCTGTGATAAGAAACACAAGGAAAACGAAAAGAAAAGGGGAACATCGAATATATTGAATGAATTAACAGTAATAGGAGATAATACCATTACATTGCCGAGGGGTATTGACATCACCCTCGTCCAAGCCGGATTGCTCTGTGCGAACAGCAGAAATTGCTAGACGGAGCTCAGGACGAGCTAATTAACCAGAGCAGAGCGGTGGAGCTGCTCTCGGAAGAGCAAGGTTGTAAAGCCGCCTGTGTAAATGATAGCAAACCCTAACTATACCTTTTTCAACCAGCTCAGATAGATGGCTACCGTCGATTTCCTGGAGCAGATCTGGAGCGTTCGTCGCGGTATAATCCCGAGGTGATGGCGGACTGAGCTGTGGCATTTACTGCCTCAGCTACCACAGTCAGTTCAACAGGCAGTGAATCCGAATAAATCCTGAGGAGTCTACCTGTCTCATCCGACGGAGTTATTGTAAGGGACATGTGGCAGCAGCAAGGCCAAGCAACGTGGATAACCCCAACCCATTCCATTTGTAAATCATATAGCAGTATCGCCCTCAAATATTAAGGTTCGGGTTGATAATAATACATTACAATGCGTAATGGTATTTTACCTTGACTTATGTTAATGTGCCATGAGTAATAGTTACGAGTTAATAATTTTTTTTTTTTTGTTTACCGTGTTGGATTGTGACATATGGTATCAGAGCCCAGATACAGCACTGTGGCCTCTGGGTAGAACCACAATGACAGACAAGGACACTATGTTAAAAATTTTTTTTTTTTTATATAGCAAATAGTTATTACCAATAATATTCTTGAATGTGTCTTTCTGTTGTTGCACATAGTAAGGATCCAGGTTGAAGACAGAGATATGAGGAGGGCAGATAACACGACGCGACGACCTGTAATGGGGCAGGTTGTATCTGGTCCGGAGAATAACCCAGAACTATGGGTACAGCTTGGAGAAGAAGCCAGAGTTACAAATCAAGCAATCCTGGAGACAGTGCAAGAATTGAAGAATGAAATGGCTCGTCTGCGGGAGGACAATGCTCGGTTAACAATGGAACAAGAAAGAATTTTAAAGAGTTTGTCTGACAGACAAAATCAGTTACCAGTTAACCCTAGTGCAGAACAGCAAAGGATATCTGAGGAACAGAATCATCACATACCTCCCGAAGGATCAGAGGAACTAGAAGAACGCTCTGATAATGTATTTGACCAGCAAACCTCAAAAAGACAAAAAGTGGAGTTACAAGGAGAATTCCGCAAAATTAAACCACCACATTTTGATGGAGAACAAGAAGAAGCAGCGGAAGCCTGGATCATTAATATGAACAAGTACTTTCAACTTTATGAGTATGATAACAACCTTAAAGCATGACTAGCTATCTTCCAATTGCAAGGGAAGGCCACCTTATGGTGGGAGGAGGTGAAGATAGTAAAAGGAGTCACCGAACAGAATATTACATGGGACAGTTTTCAAAGGTTCTTTAAGGAGCGATATCTAACAGAACGTTTCTATGATGAAAAGGCGAGAGAGTTCCATGACTTGCGGTTAGGACAGCAGACTATGGACGAGTTCATTACCCGTTTTACCTCCTTACTTCGTTACGTACCTTATATAAGGGAGGAGAAGGCCAAGGTTCAGAGGTTTGTTAGCAGTTTGCCACCATATATGCGAGAAAGGATTGAGTTTGACAATCCAAAATCAATGGATGAAGTGATTCGTAAAGCTAGAATCTGTTATCAACAAAGCAAACAGAAAGGGGAAACTGCTAACAGGAAATGGAATGAGAAGAGGGGCTTTAAGACAGTTGGAAACAGCAAAGGAAATCGCAGCAATGGAAGTAAGGGAAATGGCAGAGTAGCAAATAACAGATTTGCGTCCAGAACTGTATCTAAGTTTAGAACTGTGAATGAGCCCAAGGGTAGTGAGCAGCACCCAAGGCTGGATAATGAAGGCACAGCAAGACCTCCAGTGCAGTGCTGGGGTTGTGGGGGACCTCACTATATTAAAAACTGCCCACAGCGGAAAGGAACTGAGCAATTATCTCAAATTCATGAAGCTTCAACAGGGGCGAGGTTGGTCGCAGTATACCCAAGATTAGCGCGGCTCTGGAAGACCGTCAGGCAGAATATCAACCCACCATGGTTGAATTTGAAGGTAAAATCTCAAACCTTACCTTATCTGTTTTAATTGATCCTGGGGCTACATTAAGCTATGTAAGCCCAAAGGTAGTGGAACAATGTAGTTTACACTCTGTTAAATTCAAAAACCCTTAGCTGGTGCAACTAGCTACTGGGGCCAAGCGGAGGGTAGCCGCCAAAATCAGCAATTGCTCATTTACCATAGTAGGCCAGCCAGTAACAACTGATCTGAACGTACTCCCTCTCGGCTCCTATGACATCTTAATCGGAATGGACTGGTTAGAAAAACACTGGTCATTAGTTGATTGTAAAACCAAAATTATATACTACCGAGACCAGCAAGGAAACAGGAAAGAAATGCAAGGAATCAAGCAACCAGTACAAGTTCGCCCGATAACTGCAAACCAACTAACAAAATGTATACGGAAGGGGTGTCAAGTTTACGCTATTCAGGTGGGATATGCGGATTCCAAAGATAAATCAGCTTCTTTGAATAGTATACCTATAATCCAAGAATTTACAGATGTATTCCCTGAGGAAATCCCTGGACCACCGCCACGAAGAAATATAGATTTTACCATTGAACTGGTACCCGGAGCAGCACCAGTGTCACGAGCACCCTACAGAATGAGTATACCTGAACTGACAGAATTAAAGATGCAGTTGCAAGAGTTATTGGACAAGGAATACATTCGGCCTAGTGTGTCTCCATGGGGAGCTCCAGTTTTATTTGTCAAGAAGAAGGATGGTACTCTCAGAATGTGTATTGACTACCGACAACTGAATAAGTTAACCATTAAGAATAAGTACCCTCTACCTCGGATCGATGAGCTGTTCGATCAAGTGAAAGGTGCAACGGTATTCTCCAAGATCGATCTGCGATCAGGATATCATCAAATCCGAATTAAGGACGAAGATATCGCCAAGACAGCCTTTAGAACAAGGTATGGACACTACGAATTTGTGGTTTTGCCATTCGGGCTAACCAACGCCCCTGCAACTTTCATGTGTTTAATGAACAACATTTTTCACCCATACTTAGACCGGTTCGTATTGATATTCATTGATGACATACTAATATATTCACGTACAATAGAAGAACATTATGAACATCTTCGAAGGGTATTACAAACCCTTCGAGAGCACCAGTTGTATGCAAAATTTAGTAAGTGTGATTTCTTCAAAGAAGAAATCCAATACTTGGGTCACGTGATCACAAAAGAGGGAATAGCAGTGGATCCGGAAAAGATAAAGGCCATAATGGACTGGCCTGTGCCAAAAGATGTGACAGATGTCCGATCTTTCATGGGATTGGCTGGTTATTACAGAAGATTCGTGGAAGGCTTCTCCAAAGTAGCTTTTCCCATTACCTCATTACAAAAGAAAGGGAAGTCATTCCAATGGACCCCAAACTGCCAGAAAAGTTTCGAGCAACTGAAGCATTTGCTCACCACGGCACCCATTCTCTGTATAGCAGATCCTAATAAGGATTATGTGGTCTGTACAGATGCAAGTAAGGAAGGATTGGGAGGAGTCTTAATGCAAGAAGGTAGAGTGATTGCCTACGAGTCACGTAAATTGAAAGAACATGAACAGAGATATTCTGCCTATGACTTAGAACTGGCTGCTGTTATACATGCACTGAAAATGTGGCGGCATTATCTTATGGGCAAGAAATTTCTGCTGCTCACCGACCACCATAGTTTGACCAATTATTTCAGCCAACCTACTTTAAATGCTAGACAAGCGCGATGGATGGATTTTCTAAGCGGTTTCAACTTTGACATAAAACATTTACAAGGAAAGGAAAATAGAGTGGCAGACGCTTTAAGCAGGAAAATACAAAGTTTGTATGAAGTTTCCATTAGTGGATGGAAAAACTCCTTCCTGGATATAATAAAAGAAACTTCAGACCAAGATGCAGAATATCAGCAGCTAAAACAGCAAATACAGCAAACTGCCAAAGGGGACAGTCAACAAGAATATACGATAGATGACGCTGGATTAATTTACTTCAAAGAAAGAATATATGTGCAATCAAAGCAGAATTAAGAATCTAATCATGGACGAATTTCACATCAGCCATTATGCTGGTCACCCGGGTTATCAAAAGATGATAACAGCCATCCGAAAGGAATACTTCTGGCCAGGAATGAAGCGAAATATTGTGGAATACTTAGCAAGGTGCTTAGAATGTCAACAAATTAAAGCGGAACATCAACATCCAGCAGGACTGTTACAACCCTTGCCCATTCCGGAATGGAAATGGGAAATTATCTCCATGGATTTTATCACCGGGTTACCTAGAACAAGGAAAAACAATGATTCCATTATGGTAGTAGTGGACAAATTGAGCAAGGCTGCGCATTTCATACCCGTGCAATCCACGTTCAGAGCTGCACAAATCGCCCACATTTTTATGCAGAATGTGTTCAGATTGCATGGTCTTCCAAAAACAATAATCTCCGATCGGGATGTGAAATTCACATCAGCTTTTTGGAAGACACTGTTTATTGATTTGGGTACTCAGTTGAACTTCAGCACAGCCTACCACCCGCAAACTGATGGTCAGACGGAAAGAGTGAACCAAGTGGTAGAGGATATGCTAAGGGCTTATGTTATGCAACAACCCACACGGTGGGAAGAGTACTTACACTTGGTAGAGTTTGCGTATAACAATGGGTATCATACCTCAACGCAAATGAGTCCATTTCAGGTTATGTACGGACGGAAGTGTCGTACACCCTCCAGTTGGGGTGGGCCTGAGGATAAATTAAGTTTAGGACCCGAAATGCTTAAAGAGATGGAGGACATGGTAAAGAAGGTGCGTGTTAATTTGAAAACAGCTCAAGATAGACAAAAGAACTTCGCTGATCAAAAAAGAAGATTTAAGGAGTTCCAGATTGGGGATCATGTGTATATTCGGATTCAAGCCAAGAGAAGTACATTGCAGTGGGCTGGTTGCGCTAAATTGGCGCCCAGATATTGTGGACCCTTTCAAATTCTGGCAAGGGTCGGACCGGTAGCATACCAGCTGGCCTTGCCAAGCCACATCCGGGTCCATAACGTATTCCATGTATCAGTCCTAAAGAAATATGTGTATGATCCTAAGCATGTAATCCGATGGCAGGATATATAGGTGGGGTTATTGTTATAATAAGGATTCAGCAAGAATTCCATTTAGAATGAAACTAATTTGGAAATTGTGTGATGCAGGTCGAACCGGAAGGAGAAGTACTGGTCGAACCGCTGAGCATTCTCAACCAGAGAGAAGTGCAACTGCGGAAACGAGTTATTACCCAAGTTAAGGTGCAGTGGAAGCATTTTGGACCTGAGGAGGCCACTTGGGAGGACCAAGAATTGATGAAGAAAACATATCCGGACCTGTTCATGACTGAAAGACACCGAGACGGTGTCCAATCTCAGGGGGAGGAGATGTAATCACCCAAACATTGATATGAATAATTTTCTAAATTACCATGTTGAGTAAATATGGAGACTGGAATTATTACTTTAAATTAATTTTGTGAAAATGTTATTAGTTCAAAGGATGAATTAAATAATATTGTAAATGACCTTATGAGAGGAATTATTTTACTTCTGCTTGTTTAATTAAAAGAAACAGTTGCCAACTAAAAAGGGAAGCCCTAACTACTTTTCTTTCCATAGAATTGGGAAAAGAGGGGGGACCTGGGCTGTTAGGGAACAGACAGGGAGAGCAGAAGAAAGAGGTAGAACGAAGGAAGGAGTACCATGTCTGGTGAGGACCAGATGGTACCAGCACTACTGTGCATTACTTCGCATCGCTGTTAGCGTGCATCACCTTGCTAAGGCAGTGGCCTGCAAGAGAGCTTGGGGGAGAGAATCAGGTCTGAGTGGCTGATCTCGTGGTTGGGAGGATAGCAAGCTTTAAACGAGTTCCTCCAGGTTGGAGGGTATCAGGAATTAAAAGCCAGCTTAGTACAGGTATGTACCTTATGCCTACAGTAAATAATGAGATTTCATAGTTAATTTATGCAGGGTATTATTTACTGTAATGAGATTTCTTAGTAAATCTGTACAGGGTATTATTTACTGTAATGAGATTTTTTAGTAAATCTGTACAGGGTATTATTTACTGTAATGAGATTTCTTAGTAAATCTATACAGGGTATTATTTACTGTAATGAGATTTCATAGAATTTTGTACAGAATATTAATAACTGTAAATAGGAC
>APFE031151241.1:0-45466 GCA_000404065.3 Pinus taeda
TGCATGCAGGACTTCAGTTATAACTCAAGTGAGTTGAGTTTAGTGGACTGGAGGTGCAGTTGATGGAGTTGTGTTCAGTTTAGCTTGGTTAAACTGGTTGTATTTAGTCTAACTGGCAAATAGACTAGAGATGAGTTGGGTGAATTAGTTATTAATTAATTCACAAGTTATTAACTCATAATACAACTAATGAATACATCAGTTAAATCAGTTGCATGTCAGTGCATGTTCAGTTCAGCAGGGACAGGTGTTAGAGAATCAGATTGCTATCAGTTGTGACTATAGTTGTGCATCAGATCTTGCACAAACAAGGGATTGAGTATGCAAATGAGTTTGCCCACATTGTAGCTTTTCCTCACATGATTTAGCCAAGGACAAGACGTGGCCTGCCTTGGAATATCATCATTCTTGATCAAGTATGAGCAGCGGGATGGCAACAAGCAGCGAAGGAGAATTTGAGCCAGTGATTGATTCAGATCTGAGCTGTATTGTGTTAACAGAGGTGGAGATACTTGTGAGAAGTATTATGCTGTGTAATGTTACATGACTCAATCATTAATATACAGATAGTTGGGGTTTTTAGCGAGATGCTTTCCCCGGGATACATACTGTGTTAATGTGTGAATGCTCTTGATGTTTTATTGTTATTGATGCTGCTATATTGATGATCAACGTAGAGGAGCTTATGTATTGTGTATGTTTTCCGCAATAGTACATGATCAGGATAATCTCCATTGAATATGTGTTAAATTATTCAAAATTTCTACATTTAGAAGTTGTTTAATCTATCCTTGAAAAATCAAAATACAAGTTGAAGTGGGCCTTTCCTCTACATAGGCAATTGAAAAGTTTGTATGTACAAAATTTGGTGTTAAAAAGAAGACTTAGAATGGTAAAGTAGAAGCTCACTGAGGCCAACAAATTTGGAATAAAGAGGAAGAGGAAAGTTGGACATACTAGAAGAGGCTAGTACAAAGGTAAATATTTAGTAGGAGAGTACCACTCAAATCTAAAGTTTTGTCTTTTTCTCAGAAATGAGTTAATTTTTGTGAAGTTTGTAAAATGCAAAAAGAATTTGCTGCACTTTTGTATAATATTTGGTACTGGTGGGATAGTGAAGTTTTGAAGTTTTGATTGTCATAAGGGGAGTTATGTTGGGTATGGAGCTTGATTATCTTCTTTATTCAGAGGTATGACCGCATTTGACCCTAGTTCGTAATGTGGTGGCAACACCGCCCATAATATTTGCACTGCAAGGGGGGTCCAAAGGGGTTAGCAATCTTTAGGAGGCACCCCCCCCCCCTAGTGGGGGATAGAAGGCAGCGCCCCCAAAGCTAAAAATAGATGTAATTTTTCCTTGTAAATTTTTGTAATTTCATAGTCAACTTGGGCATTCATTAGGCAGAGATCTGATGGTAGAAGTTACGTTTAATTTAGGGTTTTTTGACCTAGAAGGAAACCCCTCGCTATATATGAGGGAATTGTATTGCGTCTATGTAGATTTGTATTCTAAGTGGGAAAGAGAGAGGAGATTGTGTGAGAGAGAAGAGGGAATTACAACAGATCTACTATAGGTTCTATCTCTTCAGCTTGCTGGATAATATAAAAGGAAGGAGTGGCTGTTTCCTGTGGACGTAGCCCAAATTTGGTGAACCACGTATATCTGTTATTCTCTTGTTTTATGTGTTTTCTATGTTTATATTTCTGCAATATATTTTATGTGTTCCATCGCTGTGTAATATATAATTTTCCAACAAGTTATATGAAGGTTACAACATTCACATTGATGCTTCCAACACTTTATATCATAAAAAGGTCACCATATATCCAAATTCTTGAAAGTGTTGCGAAAGGAGACAATCTTGCTGCGAAGGTGGGGGATAGTCCAAAAGGAGGTTTGTAGGCACTTTAAATATTATCTAAGAGGTTAAGTACCATAAAAAGGATATTTTAAGCATGCCCATTTTCTCCATTTTGACAGAGGAAGGTTGCAACCATACAGAACATGGAGGACTACTTCAGTGCTGCGAAATTGGATAATGCGCTACAAGTTTGGACAAGCAACATCATTTCATTTCAAATTTCGAATTTTTGGCTTCTAGAAGTAGTTTTTATCATGTGAATAGGTGGAATATTGTCTTAGATGGTGTAGTTAATTTTTATTTGCAAATATTCCAAGTTGGTGATGTTTTAGGCTTGGATTGGTTGTAAGGAAAACCACACTTATTTTTCAGTATATGCACTAAAAATTTGATGTATCTAGTTATAAGTTTGTTTTGGTCAATGATTTAGATCACCTAGAGCGAGAGATAAAACCTCATGATGTATATAGAGATGAAAAACATGGTAATGGGTTTTGTTGGTTTTATTAGAGAAGAACATACTTTTTGTGCACTATATATATATAATCAATTTATATATTACTTTATTTATTATTTATTTTTATATTTTTATATTTTTTTTTTTTTTTATTTTTTTTTTTTTCTGAAAACTTTTCCAGTGACTGAATGAAAGAAGGTGATTTGCAAGGATTCCTGTTTTAGAATCTTGGTGGTTTTGTGCTCCTTTGATCTTGTAAGATGTCTCATGTGTTTACATCTCTTAAATGTATGCCTTCTTACTTGGAAAAAAAATATGTTTATTTTAGAATTCATCTCAATGGTGCTCTGATTTAGTTTTTTTCCATGTGATCAATATTTTCATCTTAAAAGAAACATTTTAGAATTCATCTATGGTTTTGATGCTCTGTGTTGACTTTCACCTTTCTACACTCACCCTCTATACTGATTTAACTTAAATTCCACCACCAAGGCTGCCTACCTTGCCCCTATGGAGAAACCATTTCTCTTTTCATTATATCACTAGACAAAAAACTGACTTGACATGACTCCATGCCCAATGGATCTATCTTTTTTCTCATCAATAGACCTTTGAAAAACAGACCTTATTGACCATCATACCTAGCCTAATATCAGATAATTTTAATAAATCAAAGTGAGAGAGCCCTCTCTAAGGCCAGAAGGGTCAGATTCTGACCTAGAAATGGTTTGTGATTACCTCTAGAATTTCTCTCCTCAACCTAGGGAAATTTACGGAGTGTTAACACCATGATGAGGAACTTCTTCAAGGGTGAAAGGTTTGCATAATGATATATCATATCCATTTGTATCTCTATAAGTACCAATAGGGAATTCCTAAAAAAATTCCATGAAGGATTTATGGGCATTCCTTCCCCGTAACAATTCCATCTTTCCCATCATGGACCCCATCACTTCCCATTCTTCCCCATGTAGACAACTCCCCGCAAATAATATTTTCTTAGAAATGATTTGTAATTATTGTATTATATAGTTTTACAGTTAAGTCACATATCCAACTCTTGCATTCCATCCAATAGCTTGTATCGCATAATTGAAAGACTCCATAGTTTGTTTGTCCTTATATTTGCACATGATTTTACAAGTTGGGAGCACCAGACCTTATTCATTTGTATGATTGGATGGACAATCTTAGAACAAATGTGTAGGTCAACTTTATAAAATTCCATAAACACATCAAGCATGGTGTGAACTTCTAATTTATTGCAACAACATTCTATAAGTGTTTTGTATGCATACTCTTGCAAATCAATAAGATCTTCTTAGACCCCATGTTTGAAAGGCTTAGGGAAAAATTACATATGAAACCTCTCTTTTAGGACATACTTCATTTATCTTACCACTTTTAGACATAAGTGACAATTTTTTGCACCCCAAAGATTAGAAGGCATTGCAATTCAATTTTTCGTTGACACACTTTAACATTGAACTACTATTTATCATTCTTGTATTGTTGTTGTGAGTTTTTATTTAATATAAGTCATTTATAGTATTGTGTGAGCCTGAGACTCATTCCAAAGCTTAGAGTGAGGAACAACTCCTGTCACAAGTTCATAGATTGTGATTGAAAAACCATATATGTCTGACTTCTTAGTAGGTATTTTTGGGTACTTTGGGTACCATATACATAAATAATCCAACCATGTTCCTTTCATGAAAACCCCCAATTGGTTTCCTAAATGACTTCAAATTTTTTACAGTTGTATTTTCAAGATCTTTTCCATAAACTGCCAATCCAAATTTTGCAAGGTGCATTTCCAATTTGATGTCAAGAATAATATTTGTAGGTTTGACATCCCTATGGATAATTCCAAGCTTATGAAGATATTGAAAATCCCTATCTAATTATATTATTATTATCCATACTTGCTCCATGGAGGGATTCCATTCCTTAACATGAAAATCTTGAGCCAAGTTACCACTAGTGAACTAGGGTGTGTCTTCCAATTCTACTGATCTAGTAGCATCAAATTTCCATTAAGAACTGCTTCTGATGCGGGTGAGCTTTGTCATGTCCAATCACAACTTCATCCAAACCATGAACATACAAGACATGTATAAGAATAATTCTTACAACATCTTAGAAAAAGTACCCTTCACCTACGTAATCATGACTATAGGAGCAATGTTGAAAGACCTTTCTCAAAATTGATTGGATGAAAATGTTGTAAACCCTAGTGTATCTATAAAAATAGGAACAAGGATGAAACAAGGCAGGCGTACATGGATAATGTGTCTCATGAAGTTATGCACAACCATATCCCTTGATGTTAACTGGGTCATCAAAGGGGTTTTAACCATTTCAAAAGACAAGAATTCTGTTAAAACCTTGAAAAGTAGGAGGGACCTGAAATTTACGTATTTAGACTAAACATTTTGGGAGAGTGTTGTATGGATACAACATAACTATATAAATAATATATGCACATGATAATTTATATGATATGTTTCCCATGTAAACTCATAGGTTTAGGCAAGTATGATGATGAAAGGAGAATATAGCACAATTATAGTACAGATGAAGAGAAGAACAAATAAAGAGTGAATAATTGTAAAAAAGTTGTCATTTGAAGAGGTTGGAAAGGATAATTTTTAAATCAATGTGAAAGAAAGATACATTATTGAAATGTGGAAAGAAAACTACTATGTTGTAGCATGTGAAAGCATGCCAAGGAAGGATGATGAAGAGACTACAATACAAGAGATGCAAATGGCAGTCAATGAGTGCCTCAACTACCATGCAATATGTCTTAAACTAATTTAGGCGAGATCTCTACCAAACTTCATGGACACCTTCATTAGCTCTTGAACACACTTGCAAGCCTCTATAGCAAGTCTGTAACTAATGATATAGGCTAATAGCTTCTGCATCAAGTCAATGACATGTAGACACTAGTCTTCCAAATTCCTCATAATGACCAAAACCTCTAGCTCCTCAAGCAGTAATGACAACCTATCCAAACACCTACAAAACCTATAGCAACATCTCCAACACCTGCAACAATACCATCAAGTCATCCAACTACCTCCAAAACCTATAGAGGCACCTACAACACATGCAACAACATCTCAACACTTGTAACAACAACTCCAATTCTTCCAACACATTGCAAACATGGGGAAATGCCCGACATTGCCTCCACTTTTCCATGGGCCAATTGGACGCATGGCAAGTCAAGAGCGATCCTAGCTTACTCATGGCAAGGAAGGGGAAATGTAGGTCATAGCCCCTTGACCCTCATGCCCCACACTACCACTGTAAGTGAAATTTTACCCTTTTTTTGTTGGTTTTCTTTTTCAAATTATATATATATATATATATATAAATATATTTATATTTTTTATTTGTTTGTTATTAAATTATAAATGTTTTAGATCTTACTAGGCGGTTTTTTCCTAATTTAAAAATGTATATATATACTCATATAATATAATATAGAGGAGAGAGAGGAGAGAGGAGGTACGAAGAGAGAGAGAGAGAGACGAGAGAAGAGAGAGAACAATGCTTATTTTTTTAATATTTTGCTTTTATTTTTTTCTATCTACATTTAATTTGCTTAACTTTTTTTTATAAGGATTATTTGCTTTTATTTTATTTTTTTTGCTTTTAAAAGAAAAATTAATATATTTTAGTATATTTTTAACTTATTTAAAGTTATTTTTCTAAATTACTTTAAAATATGGTTTTAAATTTATTTTTATTAATTTTGTAAAGTTTTTTGTTTTTTTGTTTTTTTTTCTAACTATTTAATTTGTTTTTTCTTAAAAAAAATCAATATTTTTATTTTTTGTTAAAAAATTTAAAAATGTGTTATGTTGTCCTTTCTTGAAAAATGGTGTTTTTTTATTAATTTTTTTATGCTAATGATTATTTATAAACCACAGTTAAAAAAGCATTGCAATTTTAATGCCCAATCAAAAACGACCAACCAAACTGTTTTTTCATTTATTATGACATAAATTTGCCTAAAAATTCTTTGGTCATATAAGTCAATTCTTCTATATTGGCTTTTTCTAGGGTAGATGTAAAATCTTTGATGAAATTTTCTTCAATTTCATTCCCCAAAACATTGTCTCCTCATGCATCTTCAATGTTGTACCACTCGTGAAGTTGTCTTAGGTTTGAATTTCAATTTTGTTATAATTTTAATCTTAAAATTTTTTCTCTTGGTAGAACCACTCTCTAATTTAGGTATTGAATTTTAAGGTTTTTCATAGTCATGATATTTTGTCTCTAATGCCATGGTTGAAAAATGTTGGATTTTTAACCCTTAAAAAAAATATGTTATATCACCACCTATGCATTTGAGATATTTTTTCATGTATTTCACAGTTGTGATATTTGGTTTTGATTTTCATGATTGAAAATTGTTGTAATTTAAACTTGAAATGAAAAAAAAAAGTGATGTTGGATCACCAATTTTACATTTGGGGTGTTTTTTACACAAAAATATGGGATTTTAGGGCTAGAATTCTTGTTTTGAGGTCACAATTCTCATTATGTTGGTAACCTTGTTATAGATGTAATCTATTATAAGAATACATTTTTATTAATTAATTGACATTAGTCTCCTAATTATGACTCAATACATATTTATTGCTCATAGTTGTGTGGGCAGTGAATCGTAGAAAATTTTGAAATATCCAATAACTTTATGATCCCTCTACATATCATATTGAGAAGCCAATCACCCCCTAGGTTTACCCAGGAGACCATAGATGGAATTAATGATATAGGGGGTTTGTTTATTAAGAAAGAGTTTTCCTATAGTAGAGTATATGGATGTGAGTCAACCCCTCACCTTCTTCCCAAATGTGTTATTGATAGATTACTCCTTAGGGATATTTCATATTAGACTATGATTAATGATATTGCTTCCACTTTGACAAGGAATCAAAAGAGAATTTGGCTTGATTTCCCTCTTCCAATAGGATTTTTTTCTTTACTAATAATCAACGTGCATCAAGAGAAAAGAAGTAGCTTGAAGTCATTTGGTTAGCATAGGAGAAAATCAAAAGACATGACCCAAAAGGAATAGTTTTTTTTTTAGTTGGTAACATCCTTCTATTAATATATCACAAATATTTACAAGACATAGTGATCCTCCTTGTTGAAGAATGTAATTAGTGTTGGTCTTCATAATTTTATTTGAGTCATGGTGTAATATATTTGTCAAAAGAAAGAAAAAAAAACTATTTTAAGAGAAATTGGCTTATTAAATCATGGGTTTCATGCTTGGGTCAATTGTTCTTAGATCAAAGCCTCCATTGTAGGCTTCTAGGGTTTATGTCAAGAGTCTTAGTCCTTGTCACCATGTAAAAGACCCTTCTTGATCCATATTGGATCATTATATTATCTGTCATCCATCTCGATGCATTCAGAGTGGGAAAAGACAATTTTACCGGCGGGACCCAGTTTGGCAAAATGGGGTCTAAAACCTTTCAGGAGAATTTTGATGCATCAAACGACATTTTTTTTTGGGGGTAAAAGTTTTCCACATTAGTGCTGCAAATTTTCATCCTATTCTATAAATAAATATCTTTTGAATGGTGCATGAAGCACATCAATTGGAGTTTGTATGCAAAAGTTATGCCACTAAGAAGTTGACCTTCTTGTTTTCACACCTATAGTTCGGGAGGATGCCGCATCAACCCCTATTATTCATGGAAAAGGGGCTAGCCACGTGTATTTGATGTAAAATAATTTAGAAGATTCTATATTGTAACTCTAGTTAAGAGTTGATATAGTCGAACTTAACCGCTAGTAGGCTATTGGGCTGTGTTATAACCAGGCCACTCAGAGGAAGAGGTATTCCATTCTTTTGAGAGCATTTTGTTCCATAGATGATTAAAGATATCCATGAGAGATAGGAAGTAGAGAACATAGAGAGAATATGTGCACTATATCAACCCACAGGCCACAAGCATTACTTCTTTGTACCTGCAACCATATTTCCAGATAGAGAAAGAGAGTGAAGCAACCTTACCTTCCAACTAGGTTTTCTTCCGAAAGGGTTTCTCAGAGCATATTATATGCCTTATGTGTGTGTGAGATCTTATTTTTTCATTCTCTACTTTTTTGTTTAATTTCCATTCACATGCATGCACTAATTACAATTAAATTTACAGATCTAGAAGTTCAATACAATAGTATAGTGTAGAAATTCATAATTTTATTATATTATTATCAAACATATTGTGACAAATTGTCTGGTGGAATATCCATAGAATTTTGCAGATCACTTCTTGGGATTCATCTATCAAGAAAGAAATTTATTTTAATGTAAAGTATGTCTTTTAGGTCTCCTTCGCCAATTCGTCCTTAAGAAGGACAAGTCAACCTCATCAAGGGAATTTAACCTCACACAAACATTATATAAAGGCAACAATTCGACTCATTTGGTGGAAACACACTCATTTTTATACAGAATCTATGACTCCAGACAAAAGTGTCTTCCCTAGGCTTGGTGGACTGACCTAGAACAAAAGAAAGGAAGGACTATAATGTCTTCATTAAAGTAAATAGACAATGGGATGAAGCATACCTAGAATTTGTCACAAGCTTCACTCCACTCTTGGATTTTACACTCCAATCCTAGCTTTGATTGCTATAATTAGAACCTGCACAGTCAGACAACACAAACCAAAGATATACGACATCTATGTAGCATAATCTAATCACTTCATTCAATATATCAACATGGTATTGAAATACATGAAATCACAAGATCACATATAGGAAAACAATGTAGTCCTTGTATTAATAGAAATTGAGAGAGTTACATATAGAGTTGATCTTGTACAAGAGCTCCTCCAAGTTGACTTGTCCTTCCTTGTCACAAAGTGTATATCTATGTCATCCTAATGCATGGAATAATAACTCTTGCAACAACGACTTGAGGGTAGAAACTATCTCCAAAAGCAAACCCCTAGCTTGTGGATGGAAGTAAATTTATAGAAGAGGATGGTACACTATGGATTCTTATCCATTTATCAATCTAGGCTTGAGACCCACTCTTTATGGGAGTATGAGATCAAGGGATAAGGGGTGAAATATCCAAGGCAAGATAAGATAGGATTCAAGACGTTCATCTAAGGTAAATGGTTGTAACAACTCCTGGAAGCTTTTGGAAGAGGAAGCTTCAAGATTATTTTTATTTTTCTCGAATTTATAGAATCAACGCAACCCCAACAAGGGGCAACCCATTGGTGATCAATGCAGGTCTAGAGAGGGTCAACCTACTGGTGAATGCAGTCTCCTAAGGCAGCAGGGTGCATTGGGCCTTAAAATCACTCAAATGAAGCAGTTAGAGACAAAAATTCAGGGATTAGGGAGAGTCATGCTTAGGGCTTTCTGCAATAGTGATGACAAGGGGTAGAAGGATGTTGATTGATCCTGTTAACATGCCTATTGACAAAATGTGACAAAATGGCCCACAACACTCATCAATTTTGATCTACTAGAAGGAGAAGCAGAAAAAGGTAGCAAAGTTTTTGTGTAATGATAGAAGAAGTTGGAAGACCTAAATTGAGTTATTGGGTAATTTATATTTCACATGTGGGAAGTTTATGGATTGTAGCTGGGTCAAAATTATGAGATTGTTGGGGTCAAAATTTTGGATTGTTGCCGGGGGCTGAAATTCTGAAGTTGCTAGAGGTTGAAATTATGGGTTGTTGTTGGGTTGTAGTTGCTAAAAAGAAGAGACCATTGAAGTTTGTTAAATCATATTGGAAGGATGGCTTGGTGGAGGAGGAAGGTATTTTGGTTAGGTCTAAGGTCTTGGTCTATCTTAATTTGATTAGTGGAAGAGTTTGACTGGGTTTTCCCCTAGAGAGGGGTTTTAGCCTCGGTTTAGTGCCTACATCTGGTGGCATTGATATTCATGTTTTTTTTTTTATGATTGCTTGTTGAAAATAAAAACATAAAGAAGATATTAAGAATACAAGAACAACACAAGTAATTATGAACATAAGAAAAGCTTTTTGCCTTTCTAATTTTCTAACATGGTATCAGAGCTAAGGTGAAGAAGGAAGAAAATGGTAGCTTGAAGATATATTCAAGGAATGTCACTAAGAAAAATGATTATATAAGAAGAGAAGCCTATTATCTATAGATACTATGTCAACTATAATGAAGGCAAACAACAAGCTATAAGGAGCCTCCAATTATAGGGCATGGAAAAAGAGGATAGATGTTATCCTCGCTAAACATAAAAAAAATTATCTTGTTCAAGAAAAATTCAAGAAACCTACAGATGATGTGGGAAAAGATAAGTATCGAGAAACTGAAATCTTGGCCATGAATTTGATAGTATATGGAGTAAAGGAAAATTTAATACCATACATATCTAACATAGAATATGCTCAAGAAATGTATGAAGCCCTCTCTAAGTTCTTCACCATCAAGAACATTGGTTAGATGACTAGCCTCAATGATGAACTAAGGACAATAAAAATGACAAAAGATGATATTGTGTCATCATATTTTGTAAGTATTGTTATAATAAAAGATTCAATACAAACTATAGATAAAGTTGTACTAGAAAAAGAACTCATGCTTGCTGCTCTTCTAGGTCTATGAAAATCTTGGAGTGATTTTACATAAGGAATTAGCAGTTGGAAGGATACTAAAAACTTTGAAAAAATGTGGAATGCATGTAGTAAAGAAGAAACCCACATATCATTAGTAAACAAAAAGGAGGATGAAGAAGAAAACACCTCTAATGCCTATTTTTCTCATCACAAGAAGAAGGGAACATTCAAGAAGTTGAAAGGACCAAAGAATAAATTTGACCTATCCAAGATTGAATGCTACAATTATCATAAGATGGGTCATTACAAAATTCAATGTCCTGAGAAGCCAAGGAATAAAAAGAGAGATATATAACAAGCAAATGTTACCAATGAAGCTCCACCTAAGAATAACAAGACTGAGGAATCAGAAGTCAAAGACTTATATTATTAAGTCCTCTTTTACATATCCTTCTTAGTGTACTATTTTAAGTTTTGTAATATGTTTTGATTTCTAGAGTTTGTAGGTATAATACATATTTGATAACTTTTTGAGTTATTAGGAGCCTCCACCATTTTACTAAAAGATAAGTATCTTGTTCTTTGTTTCATATTTTATGTTTGATTTCCTCCTCACATCGAGATTTGTTTATATTGTATACTAATAGCTTTTCTTTATAATTTTCCTTGGTTAGGAAAGCTTGTAGAATAAGCAAAGGTTATGGAGGAGACTTCAAAGGAAAGTCTTGAATCATGAAAGAAGTTTTGTTGCAAAGGAATCTCTTCAATAACTGATGTCCTACAAGGTTTTTTAAAGAATAACTCAAAGTACGTCATAAACTACAAAATTTGTTGCAAGGCTCTCTTCATACAAAAGGAATGATCATTCTTTTAAAATTTGTTGTACATTACTAGCATCTTTATGTATATGGTTTTGAATCATACAGATTCTTGTTAGGGTGATTAATCATTAGATGAATCTACCCTTGTTATATTATCTCTTATTGTTTGATCATTCTTATGAAACCCTAACTTGAAGGGTTCACTGGAAAATGCTAGCCTATTATTGCTAAGGGCATGTCAATGTCGATTATGAACCTTAGTCTTCTTAGGATTTGTTGATAAAGTCTAGATTATATGATAAAATCCTGTTATTTTGAAATTTAGGGTTTTGATAATGTCGTGATAAAAACCCTAGTCCTTTAGGGTTTGCTGTTATATAATGAAACCATAGATCTCTAGGGTTTATAAATAAAACCCTAGTAATAGTTATAGTAAGATCTTATGAATGAAACCCTAGGTATATATTTGTCTGTTTGATCCAATCCCTAGCCTGAATTGTTTGATGTATTGGTCTTGGGTTTACCTAGTAGATATTGTTATGAAATGATAATGCATGATTATGAAATCATAGATATATGTGAGTATGATAACATAATTATTGACTCTCATGTCATTACAGGATTTTTGAGGTCTAAAATGGGCCTCCTAAGGAAATAATAAAATAATACCAAACCAATAAAATACTATTTATGAATTTGCAATTCACTTTTTGCACCACAATCCATGTAACCATGGTTAAATTCAATTGAATAGTTGTACCAAAATAAAATTAATAAAAAAACTGTATTGATGTGACTATAAATTTAAGAAAAAGTCATTATCATTCAACAACTAATGTATTTGTCCTTTGTACTTAAATAATTTAGAATATATTATAAATATAAATTCATAAATTAATTAATTAAAGTTTATATTATTTGAATTATACAATTAAATTATATAATAACATGTAATTAATATACTATATTAAAATCAAATAATATAATATAATATAATATATGTAATATGTTATTTTATGTATCAATTTATAAATATGGTACAACTGTCATGAAAGTTTTTAAGAGTTTATCAAATAATTTATAAAACCACATTAAAAATATTAATGTGGTTGATATAACATAACGTTTCATTTGTGTCTACCATTGATAAATATATAACAACAAAAATAATAATAATAAAAACTACTGCAACAAAAATATTATTATTATCATTTAACTGACTAATTTTTATTTCACATGTGTATTCTCCCATCTTCAAATAAACATAAATTTTAAAATTTTAAATTATCGAAGAAATACTCAACATTAACAATAAAACCATCAATCATAAATTAACCACCTCTAATAATCTTATCTTATCTTCTCATTCATATAGACTATTTTTATTAATTATGCTTTATATTTTTCAAAATTAAAAAATATTCTTATTAATATAAATTATTTTATTAAAATTATTATATATATATTAATATATATATATATATATATATATTATATATATATATATATATATATATATAATATATAATATATTATATATATATCTATATATTATATATATATACATTTATCATTTCTTTAAAATAACGACCATAATTTCTTCTCAATGAAGATATCATTATTTTTTACATTTTGAATATATTATTATTGTATATAATTATATTATTAAAATTACATTATTGTTATTATTATTATTTAATTATATACCTTTAGCATTTCTTTACTTTTTATAATTATATACCTTTAACATTTCTTTAAAATAATAAACCATAATTTTTCCTTGATGAAGATGTCATTATTTTTTTACATTTTACATAAAATAGCTCGGATTGGATTTCATGATAGAGTTTTATGGTCATAGTGCAATTGAGAATTAGGTATTCTCTAGGAGCACATACGTCAAAAGTTGTGCATATTAAAATGTTGAATATTTTATCAGACGATGGTTTTCGTTGTTGGTGGTTTGTAGAAATGAAAATCATTAGGAAAGGATGAACCATGATCGATTTGTGGGAATTTGCGGAGTTTAGTGCAAAACAAATTGGGGATGAAAGTGTAGCCCACTCAATCTTATTTATTTATTAGTCCTTGCCGCCTACGACATGGGACTATGATAATTGTTTTTTTAGTCTTGGCATTAATCCATGCAAGACAAAGCTAAATTTTATTTTCCCTTTTACATGAAATATAGTTGTTCAACCTATCAAATGGAGGCATTTCATTTTAGCAACCAATAAGATTTTTGATCGTCTTATTTGGCCTCTTCCCGAGGCACAGAAGCGGAAGAGGCCATAATGTCATGTGAAAGACTATAATATCATTGTTAATGGGATTTGTTTAATTCATATTTCAAAAAATGAAACTAATGCTACCATTAATACAATGACATTAAATGTTTGTGGTCAGGTTTCTAATATCTATATATATGTCTTCGTCTAGTTAGGTAATATGAGGCACAATATGGGCATGCCACAATGCCAATATGAACACGCAACAACATATGTCACTAGTGGCACATGTCGTTAGACCATGCCATACCACACCACATGGCTATTTTCATGTGCTAGTTGTGTGCATGTGAACAATGATGCTTTGGGTGGTGCCTCTCTCATAACACTGTGAACATTCAAAAAGTTTGTTTTGGTTTCTGAAATCTTGAAGCAGCTTCATGTTCAAAAATATTGAACTGAAACATAGTTTCATGGAGTACAAAGGGAGTTGACCCTCAAATAAAATGCCTGCATGTACAAGAATCTAGGTCATTCAGTCCAAATTGGAAATAGAGAAAGCTCAGCTTGAGTCTCAGATTGAAAAATATGCTAGGGTAGTGGAAAATCTTCAAACGCAGTTTCAGGGATTAGAAAGGGACATGACCCTGAAAGAAAATGCTTGCACGAGCATGCAGGCCATTCAGTCCAAATTGGAAACGGACAAAGCTCAACTTGAGTTTCATATTGAAGAGTAGACTAGGGTATTGGAAAATCTTTAAACGCAGTGTCAGGGAGTACAAAACGAGTTAGCCCTCAAAGAAAATGCATGTACAAACATGTAGGTCATTCAAGCATGCAGGTGATTCAGTCCAAATTGGAAATAGACAAAATCTCAACTAGAGATTCAGGTGGAAGAATATGAAAATAAATTATTTACATCCGAATTTGAGAAAGAAGCCTTCAATGATGAAATTGTAGAACTATCGAACAAGATTGTTGAGCTGGAACACATTTCTGTGGTGGCATTGAGCAATGTCGACAAATTGCTACTAACATTAGACTAAAGCACCGAGCTAGCTCAAAAACAAAAAATGTTAGCTAATATGAAAGCTCACGCTGAATTTGATCATCTCAATAGTTAGTTTTAGGATGCAATTTATACAAATGCAAGTTTGTAATCAAAAATTCAAGGTAAAATTAAAATTATCTTTGTGCATGTATTATGTGTTTGAAAAACCTTTATGTGTCCTGTAAAATGTTGAATATTCATGATTTTGTAATAATATCTTAAAGTCAAGAGAGAAAAATTTGGAGCTTCAACAAAGTTCGGATCTTACAAGAAAACTATCTGCTGAATAAGCTATGCCTAGGGGTTAGGTGAATCCATCAACCAAGTTGAGGTGAAGACATTGTATCAGGGGCTAAATATTCTTAAATCAAAAGGAATCAAAATCCTTTGATAGTTACACAGAAATAGATAACCATGTTATATCTAGGCAAGAAAAATCCTTTGATGTACACTTACAGTGAGTTCAAATACAACCTTTGCTTTAATATATACATATACATTTCTCAATTTTGGGAAATAACTAGATGTCATTTAGAAAGTTGATCTAATAAATTAAATGATAAAAAATTCCGTAGCAAAGTAGAAATGTGAAATTTAAAAATGTCAATAATAGAAAATTGTACATTTGAGAGCATATAAATATGAATTTTAGTGGGATTGAGGTGCGTAACCGACAGAGGTGCCACAATTGAGAGGTCTGTAAGTATTGTGAGGCTTTTCAAGATATTCGCAGCGAAAAACCGAGGCAAATGACACCTTGCACTTGAAGCCAACACCTGAGGCAAATCAATGTTTTGAAGTTTAGACATCCTGCGGGAAACATGAGGGTTAAGAAAGTGTCGATATCATGGGTAAATAATTTCATTAAAAGCCAACCATTAAACCAACTATCCACCATTATTCTGCCAATTTCTACCCAAAGGCCCTTGTTATGGTGGCCAGCTCGAATTTGGAGCTCAATCATGAGGTACATGAGGTACATTGGAGTAAATGCAACATTTCAACCATTCCAACCTGCATTTTCCATTCCCACAATATTTTTCAGATCTTTCTTTTTCGTCTTGCCACTGGCCAAATATCAATATTTACTTCACCTCCATGAATTTGAATAATATTCCTTTCTCCTCCATGAATTTGAAAGATTAGGTAATTCTAGAAGAAGCATGGGAAAAGGGAAAATGGCAGGTGGGGGAGAACTAGGGAGGCCAAATGGCAGGAGATGGAAACTCAATTAACCAATCTATAAATAACCAAAGGCAGGAAGTAGCAATAAAGGAGTGTGGTAAGGAAGACCTGGGGATACAAAGAGCAGGACAGTGTGATATTCCATACCTGAGGAGATAAATTCAGAGAGTCGGTTGCAAGGGTAGGAGAATCTAAAATTTGGAACGCAGGAATGGTGTTTTGAGGGCCACAGAAGCTACAACACCGGAGGTTAGTAACTATAAACATGGAATATTGTAGGTTAATGCTCTTACTCAGGCACTTTTCATCTTCCTTATACATAGACACTCTCTGGATCTCCACACTATACTTGAACAAGACAAACATCCCTTCTTGGTAGGAATAACAACCATACCTCTGATTACCTACCGGGATCACACGCTTCCACATTTTGTGGAGCTATCTCGTATCATTTATCTGTGCCCCTATCACAGTTAGGCAATGCCACCTTACAACGCTTTTCTCAGTTTCTCTTATTAATCTATAAGGTGCCTCTTGTATCGTTGACTCAAGCACGAAATATCTGGGCACACCTCATGCACTCAAGAAGTTGGTACACTTCCTTACCTTTGCTATGAAAGGGATAACCTCCAGAATGCATGACTAACTATAACCATGGAACTTTTTTAGATTAAGGCTCTTACTCTTTACATGTTAGATAGTATGAATCCCAAATGTTTACTCTTCATATATCTAAGTTTCCAATTTTTTACTTCTGGAGGTTGTAAGGACATGGGAAAATCTCAGATTAACAAACCTTGAAATTTGTTTACAAACATTGTAAAAGTGTTGAGAAACATATTGCAAACAACCTTTGAGTTTGGTATGATCTATGGGTGTGGTAGTAAAGTTATTCTACAACTAACCGACTCATATGAGTGAGCCATTGGTACACAGAGTCTAGGCTATAAACCATTTTTCTTAATATCATCCTCCTAGTAGTCAAACTATATTAGCCAACAAATAGAGTAAAGGCCCTACGAAGGTGGCATATAGGCACTCACTTTTATTACTGTTGTTAGATAGGGCATATACAATTTAAATTCTTGAATTTGGTAGTGATAACAATCAAGCTCAAGAACGGAACCACATATGTCAGCAAAATATGTAAATGGCTACATTAGGAAAGTGTCATAAGTAATATGCCTCAATTGTGTACAATCTCTCAACATAATATGTGTAGAATTACACCATAAACAAAATTCTCTTAACAGAATATGTGTAGAAATACACCAGGAACAAAATTATGGTAAGCCTCATTAATATGTTCAGTTTGTATAATTGCATCCAAAAATAGTACTGAACATTAGGCATGAATCTGTAATCTTCTCCTCTACTGTACACCAAGTTCCATGACTACGGGATGCACAATCTATACGACCAACAGATAGTATTATTCTCAAGAGATAGTCAAATTCATCATAGAAATGAGTAGGTAAAGTCTTGAAAAGCTAAGTTTAATTTCCCTTTTTAATGTTTATTTTGGATGAATCACAAGTCCATAATCATTATCTAATTTAGCTACAATAGCCAAAAAAATTCGTTGACAATATAAGTCAAAGGTTTCTTTATCAATAACATTGACTTGTTTTCATAGATGACATGGTATTGGATGTCTAATAGATTCCCTGAACCAATGAAATTGTCATACTTGTGAGGAAATGTTAGAACCATAGCCATGATGGACTTACAAGCCTCTGACTCCTAGAAATGCCATTACCTGCTATGCTTCACTACAAATCTATGCCCCATTTAGCGAATGGCCCAACAACAATTACTGGATGCAGCAGTGCAGGCGGTAATCTGGTTTTGCGGTCGAAAACCTGACAAGCATGGAAACTTATGACTTCATTATGAAATCTTTGAATATTGTGAGCCAGAAGTAACCAACTCGTAAGATATTTTGTGCCATAGCATAACCAGATTGATGCCCCCCACACGCACTTCAATGACAATCATTCAGGAATTTTTTGGCCTCCTCATGCATGAGGCACCTTCACAGAACTGTATCGACACCACGACGGTAAAGTGTATCACCGATGATCATGTAGTCTTTGGCTTGGTATTGAATACGCCATTGTTTAGAGCGAGAGGTGTTTTGCCTAGAAGTTTGGGTTTCAAGATAGACCAGTATATCTCTGTACCATGGATCGCTGGACGATATCAGAAACAGAGTCTCATCCACGATTGATGCTTTAGATGTTAAATCGTTGGATGATGATTGGAGGTCACAAAGTAACTCTGCGAAGGCGAGAGATTTCTTTGATTTGGATTTGGTGAATTCCAGATAAAACTCTTGTAAAATGGCTATCCATTTGGAATATTTTCCCCTAGTAATTGACGCGACAGAATGTAGGTCATAGGGTTGCAATTTGATAAAATGGTAGTTTTGCAAGAGAGGATGTAGTGTCGAAATCTCTGTACTTCTTGAACAACTTCTAAAGCCAGCTTCTCAACATAGGAGTACTTTCTTTCTGTATCATTTAAGTTACAGATTAAATAATACATAGGATGTTCTATTCCATTGTCTTCTTGTACTAAAACCATCGCAATGGTTGTATCTGTAGCGGCGAGATACAGGTTAAATTATTTTTCATAGTCAGGAGCATACATTGATGATGCTTTTACTAGGGAACCTTTTAAAGCATCAAAGGAAGCTTGCACAACTTGATCCCAGTTGAAGGGTACTTTTTTCAAAAGACGCGTATAACCTTTAGCAAGTTCAGCGTAATTTGGAATGAACCTCCTTAGAAAGTTAGCTTTCCCTTGGAGTTTCTGAATCTGAAGCAAATTTGAAGGTGGAGGCATGTCTATGATTGCCTGAACCTTACTTGGGTAGAGTCAAATTCCGTCTTTAGAAACTACAAATCCAAGTAATCGACCATAACCAACACAAAACACACACTTGTGCGGATTGAGTCGTACCTTGTAGTGTCAACAACGTAGAAATACGGCTCTCAAATGTTGCGGATGATCAGTCCGATTTCGTGAATGAGCCAGTAGATCGTTGAGATACGGTTGAACGATGTGCTTGATGTCATGGAAGGCATAATTCATTGCCTTCTGAAAAGTTTCTCCTGCGTTCTTCAAACCGAAAGGTAGTTTATGGTACGCGAATGTGCCCCATGGACATATAAATGCAGTCTTTGACTGGTCCTGTGGGCGGATATTGATTTGATTGTACTCGAAAATCCATCCATGAATGAAAAGATTTTGCATCCGGCACATTCATCAATTATCTGGTTGATGAAGGGTGTAGGGTAGTTGTCCTTTGGACACGCTTGATTTACATCCCTATAATCGACGTACACTCTAATCGTTCCTTGCTTTTTCATCACAGGAACAATATTTGATACCCAATCAGTGAGAGGAACAGGGTAAATGAAACCAGCATGTAGAAGTTTTTCAACTTCTGCGTTAATGGCAGCGGCTTTCTTTGGGTGAACCGGTCGAAGCCGTTGTCGTACTTGTTTGAAATCTAGATACATCTTGATTTAATGTTCAACGATGCTCAAGTCAATGCATGGCATTTCTTCATATGACCATGCAAAGACATCTATGAATTTGCGAAAGAGAGTGTGGTATATTTCTAGTTCTGAAGGAGAATAATATTTGCCAACATGAATATTCTCTACAACATTAGGTTTGGTCGAGATATCAATGGCGATAGTTTCCTCAATATTGGACAGATTTCGCTCGGAATCCACCGTATTTAGAGTATTTGATAGAAAATCAAAAACTAAAGGATGATTAAGTTCGCTGGAATAATCTTTGTTGTTATCTTGAAGATGGGAACGATGGTGGTAATCTTCCCATGGTGCCTCTCCTATCATCATTGACTGAATGATTCCTTCGTCTCTAGAATTTATACAAGACCAAGGATTGGAAGAGGTGCCACACTCTAGAGACTTATCTATCCAAACACTCGATGAGTGTTGATTTGGGTTTGCCGCCCAGGCCTAGAAAATTGATTGCTACAAAATTTCTATGGGGCTTGGGGGCAGTACCTCGCGATGATCCATGCAATCAAAATGGTCAGAGTTCTTCTTAATATTTGATGATGTAGAAGATATCATATGACAGGTTTCCACTGTGGCCACTTCTACCAGATTACTCAGAGGTGGGAGGGCAAAAGTACCCATTAAGGTAGGGTATTTTAGGAGACCTACTCTGACATTTTGAAGCAATTGAGAGCGTCCATGGATCATTGGAATGCTTCCAGTAACTTGTGAACTGTTGGAGAAAAAGGTTAGTTGGTCAACAATTGTAATTCTGCCTTGGAAGGGAAATGAAATATTTCTAAAATATGTTGACACAACAGTAGCCATAGCATAAATCTAGGGCCTTCCCAGTAAGATATTCTAGTCAAGGTTTCCATCGATGACCTCGACTTTAATTTCTATTGTCTTGCCCCCAGTTCAACCTACAAGTTACTTAATATCCCATACATTGTGTATGTTCTTCCATCGAATGCTTTTAATGTCGTTGATGATCATGACAAGGGTGGTGAGCCTAAAGTTTTCCAGCGACTCATTGACATAATACAGGTAGATTCCCCCTCATCAATGATTGTTCGATGAACAGTTTTGTTGAGGGTTTTTACTTGTATAAGGAAAGCGAGTTGGGCCGGTAACTGAGGTTCATACCCTTTATGGTTAAAGACCACATGATTGGAATCCACGGGGTCAATCCCACTTATTGTTGATAATAAGGCCTGCTTCTGGGAGGGGCAATTCTGCAGTACTTCAAGTGTCGACATAGCAGATGGTGATTGAGCCAAATCCTCCACTATATTATAACTTTGTGCTGCTCGGGCACGAGGGTTAAATGTCGATTTATGTACTACTCCCTTTGGTGGCTTTATAGTTAATTTAGGAATGATGGGCAGAACAACCTTTAGCGAAGTTGTTGTCAAACTACTGGGTTGATCTATAGCCTTGTTGTTCGATGACTATGGATTCCCATAATCTTTATTCCTTGTCGATATCAAAGCATCATTTTGTTGTTTCGAGACGGATAGCATAAGCACTTGGGATGGGGAAGCATTATCGATAGCAACCATATTAGTTTCTGGGTTTGGAAACGGATCAGTCAACACCATTGAGGTACTTGAAGTCTTTTTAGACAATTTCGCAACCTCAGTTCTATGTGGACAATCTTTTGTCCAATGTTCCTCATTACATATGAAACATGGTTGACCTAGTTTCTTTCACCCAGTAGGGTTTTCAGAAGATTTTTTAGGAGTTGAATCTTCCTGTTTCTTCTTTTTGTCTTTCCCCTTCTTCTTGCCCCTTGGTTGCTTTGGATTCTTGCCCTTGTTAGATGACACGACATTAATCTTTGAGGCAAGAGGTTTATCATTTCCTTTTTGACTAGAGACTGCAAGGGCTTTACCAGATGGAGCCTTTGCAGTTTGTGTGCTTGAGGTATCGATCACGTCGTCACCGACGTGAGAGTCCCTGTTCGATTTGGGGGGGGAGGAATAGAAAATTCTGGTCTAGGAGCGTCAGGAATTTTGTCATAGAGTGTGCCAGACTGAGTGTAGATCAAGTTTAAGTATTGCGCACGAGCAATGACTTGCTCTTTAGTGACAACTCCTCCTTTTGCCACATCCTCTGTAATAGAAGGTAATAATGACTTAATAAACCATTCAGCTAGAAGCTGATCAGGAACATACGTCTTTACCATCCGACGACGACATCACCACTCATGAATATGATCTGATATGTGAGTGGCTGTTGTCTGTTTAAATTTGGTAAGGAGTTCTGTCCTCGTTTCGTACCTTATTGGTAACTGGACATGGGTTAGAAAGGTAGTGGCAAGGGTACTGAAGTTATCAAATGAAGATCTAGGCAATTAAATATATCATTTCACTGCTGGACTAGTTAGCATTCGCTAAAAAAGGCGAAGCCTAATCGAATCATCATTTATGGTGTTAGATGAGCACCACAAATGAAAAGTCATTAAGTGATTCGATGGATCTTCACCTGGATTTCCATTGAATTTAGGAATATTGGAGGGAATTCTATGAGGAATCATTGGCCACCAAGGGGCGTAAGCAATTGGATCATTCATCAACCGGTTCAAATATGGTAATTCTAGAGTTGCTACAAAAGGCAACTGTTGATTCAAGCTTGGCGAAGCAGACCCAGGATAAGATGGGATCGCCTGAGCAGTAGCTCTTTGCATACCAACATAATGTATCTGATGCTAGTAACTTTGATAAGGTTGATGGACATAACCAGTATAGTACGGTTGTTGATAACTGTTTTGAAAATGCGGTTGTCCATTACTCACAAAGCCTTGTTGCTCAGGTCCTCGGTAAGTTTGCTAGAATTGCGGTTGTCGATATTGTACCAGCCATGGTTGTTGGACCATTTGTTGTTGCTCAATACTGGATGTTTAACCAAGATGTGGAGTGATAGTACCTATTTGAGCCTGAGTCATTCCAGGTAAGGAGGCACTAACCTGAGGTTGTGATTGAGTCCTGAGAGACTTGAGGTTGAGACACAACAGGCAGTGCTTGTACTTGCGACACAATCACAATAGTAGGTGTAGTGGGAATATTCGACAAAGGTTGGGTTGGTTGCATTGAATATACAACCCTTGGTTATTGAGGTAGTATTGGTACCCAACCACTGGATGTAATTCCAGTTTGACCTGAATTTTGTTGTGAACTCTCATATGGTTGTTCTCCAGGAGGGAACAATGAAAAAGCATACTGCCCTCCATATGGCGGCAATCCAGTGTTCAAAGGATATATCAGTCTTTGAAAAATAGTTTGCCCAAATTGATACTGGCATGTAGGATCAATTTGTTGAGTTTCAACATAAGAAATCCTAGATAGGATTCCGGATGAACAAAGAGGAACAGACCATGTCGTCGAAATAGTCCCTGAGTGGACTCCAGCTAGTGATTGATGACTAGCCGGGATAGATGGCATGCCAGCAAACATTGTAGGAATGGCAGCAGGTAGCTCTGTCGTAGTTGTATTTGATGACACAGTCCTCGATGTCAATGGTTGTTCTAACATGTTTAGTTTATCTAAGAGATTTCCTAGCGATTCAATAGGAATTTGTGATGAAGGATGATTAAAAGAACTAACTTCAGGAGTAGAAGGATACAAGTGGATCCCAGTTCCAAAGGATGGAGGATCCTCTACTATCTCTTCTATAGCAATCAGTCCAGGTGGAAGAGGTAGACCGTCAGGTCCGTAAAATATTTCTGTAGCCGAAGGAGGTATAGCTTCTGTAGTGACAGATACCGGGGGGGTGACACCTTCTGAATTCTGGAATTCAACTTCTAGATGTTTAGGTAAGTGAACTTCAGTCTTTGGATCAGCTCTAGCTAGAGTTGTTTCAGGAATAGAGGTGTTTACACTAGGATCGCTTCTAATGTCTTATTGTAACTGCAGAGCTTCTTCTGTAAAGGCGGATGTACCAGAAATGGTCGGAGTAACTGTAGTCTTTGATGATGTTGAAACACAAGTTTCAAATAAACCATGAGAAGTGGACTTAGTTAAATGAGATTATTTTGCTCGGAATGGTTTCGTTTCCAGAGTCAAAGATGGTTGACTCGCTAGTCTCCGCAAACGACGGGGTTTTGATTGAATTTCTTCCACGATTGCGGATTACTTGATCAACTAAAAATTAAAAGGGGGAAAATGTTATTCCAAACTAAATAAATTTTAATGGCACTTTGACACAAAATTTCTTTTTCAATTTTTAAGAGTCGAGAAAAAGCTAAAGATGACTCTAGTCCCCTTCGATTTTTAATGAGCCTGAAGTGACAAGTGCTCAGATGGACCTTTTCTTTTAAGGAGTCGAAAAGGAACGAAAGTGACTAATATGGAAATCTAGACAGAGGGATTACCAAACCAATTGCAAAACTGCAATATACACCTTGGTGGTAAATTAAAGAGAAATTACCAAGGACTTATGTACGACAGTCAATCTTCCTGAATGTTGTGTTCAGTGCATTGTGATCGATAGGGCGGCAGACACAACTTCCTATGGATAAAGGATATAAGCTTATTGTGGTCTCCCAATATATACTCGATGGTATAGGGAGCACAAGTTCATACTAGCACTTGTCGCATCAAAGAGGAGGAATCACCCAACCTTCGATGAAAATGATAGTTACTAGATTTTGCGACGCCAGAACACGTCTTTAGCCTAGACCTCTAGATGTGTTGCGTTAGGTTCCAAAGCGTTGTTAAGTTTATTGAAATTTATTTTAGAGTTGATATTGCTTAGAGGTTTGCCTTTCAAGGTTGACCACGTGATGTAGATGTAAAATTCCTAAATATGCAATCTAAAATGATAAACAATCATTGTTTACTTTTAGCAATGAAAATCCTAGCTACTAAGGAAAGAATATTATGATTTCTTTCAAACAGAGAGCAAAGAGCACACACTAAATGCACTTTTCCTAAATCATTTTTCGCACACAGTCTAAATGCAAATGCAAATGCATGTATTTATTTTTCGTTCCCTTTAATGTGAATAATGCAAAAAAAGGGAAAACTAAGCACAGATCTGAACAATTTTCTTCAAAGAGACATTTCGACAATTTCTTTTCAAAATGAAAGGAAGACTAAAACGACACTTTTCGATTGCGAATAGAGAAATGATTTCAACGCTTCAAATATTAACAATTCAAATCAAATACATGACAAAAAGTACAATCGACTATCTAGAGGAGGAAGACTTTACGACACTCTTCTTTTTGACTAGAAATGATAGTTATGACACTTTTTTGCATCAAAACGACAGTTCGATTAAGCTACTTTTCGATAAAGGATCGTAAATGATGGACAAATACATAAAAACATATACTAATCCTAATCAATGGAGGCTAAACTATGTAAAGGAAGGAGGCTTCAACAATGAGATACTGATCATAAGCAGTAAAACAACTGAAAAGAGCTGAAACAAAGACAAAAAACCCAAATTTCAAGGAGAGAAATAGGATTACTTAGTCATCGCACCTGTGCTTCACAGAAACAGGGATGCATCTCACCTGCTACACATGGGAGGTGTGATGCATACTGGCTTCTAGTGATGGACAGTGCGATGGGTCAGGGAGCGAACTGAGGTGGGTTTTTGCTCAGATTTGCAGCTGAGTTCAGTGATTTAAGCTGAGCTATGATGGACAGTAAAAAGCAAAGTACAGGGGTATGATCTTAGGAGGTTATTGAGCTACCACAAGGGCATTTAGAATGTTTGAAAGTCAAATGTTCAGTTCATAAACTAACCCAGAGATTGACTGAAGCGGCATTCATCTAATTTGAAATTGCATGGAAAGAGCAGTTTGAAGGCTATCTGGCTAACTTCAGGCTCTGTCTGTAGTTTATAAAGCAAACAAAACTAACAAACAAACAAACTATTCGTTCCCCAGTGGAGTCGCCATTTTGTTTCTGGGAAAACTAGTGTCTTTTCGATCTGCTAGTCCCACTAAGATTGATAGCTATCTTAGAAACAAACAATCAAAGCAATTTGCGATTTCCTTTATGTATGATAGATAAGAGAGAAGCAAAGAGACCAACCTGGATCTTCTGCTTGACTCCTTACTTGATTTCTCTCCCCCTTGATAGAGCTTGCAACTCTTCTCCTACTTATATCGCTTTAGAGAATACTTGTAGAGACAAAGTAACAAAACACCATCAAAGCATCTCGATCTATGATATAATAAACAATGCAGAATCAGAAATACATTGAACATACAATGGCATTTACAAATAACAACATTCACAAATACACGATTGTATGGAAGAAAACTCGAAGAAATTTATTAAAATAGAAGGGAGAATTACAACCCAGCTGTCTGATCCAACATCATCCTCCCAGCATCAAAGCCCTTTTCACCTCATGAAAAGCAAGATCACCCAACAATACAATGCTTCTTTCTCCAAGACAAACTATCAGCACTTCCTTACAAATTACAAAATTCCAGCCTTCCATATCTCTCGGATGAGGGATCCATTTATAGATGTTTGCGGAGGTGCGAGTCATCTATGGGTTTTTGATTAGTGTCATTCCACTTGTACTTCTTAGTTCCACTTGGAGATTTCTTGGATTTCTTACTCATCCCTGGGCGAATTCAGAGAGGCAAGTGTCATAGAGGAGGTTTCTAGAAGATTCCATGAGCATCCACTTAGCAAACTATCTTAGACATTTGTCCATTCTCGCTTATCGCATCCCACAGAAGGCTTCTTCAGTATGCATCGCACCTGGCTAGTGTAGGAGCCAGTATGCATCGCACCTTGATAGTGGAGCAGTCAGTATGGTCCAGACTTGGCCAGTTCTGAGTGGTTTTTCAAGTGGAACTTCTAGGAAATGATGTAATCAGTTGATTATGATCCTTTAGGGTATGAACCAACACTTTTAGGGGTTAAAGAGCCCTTGGTTTATCGACATATATGATTGGGGTAGCAGTGCCCAAATATGTCTATAACACTAGGGGTATCCCCAAGATCTATCTAGCTAAATTTTGTAGATGTGGGAGTAGTTTTCAACTAGGATTGATTAGGAATGAGATTGATAAAACAATCATATTTCCATAAGAGTGAAATAAAATATAACACAAGTTTCCCCATTGAAATGTGGATTACCATTAACCATGAACTTGTGTTAGAATGTTGGCAATGATTATGTTATGACAGTCTTGTGTTAGAATGTTGCCAATGATTAGGTTCCATACTCAAAAGTTTTTTTTACATTTTGAGCCTAAAAGAGATTTATTCTCATATGTAATATTTTATTCTATTTTATTTAAATTGTTGCTTTTAATATTCTATATATTTATCATATACTAAATGTATTTTTTCATTATGTTTGTAGTTGCAGGTCCAGTCTTGGGGTAATGGACAATATAAAAGATACTTTAGATGGAATAAAAAAATACACTATTGCAATTGAGGTGGATCAAAATATGGCACTGTTACAGAAGAGAAATAACCCTAAAATAAGGGGCATGAGTGATAATGACAATCAAAAAATAAGAGAGGGGGCAAAAAATGTTGACCTATGGGCAAAGGGAGAGCTATTCCCAATAGATCCTACCACAAATTCTCACCGAGACTTTAAAAGTGTAATAGGATTGGTCAAGTTTTTGTGTAATGGAAATAATGGGTTGCTAGGATATTGTGAAAACTTAAAAGGAACTTATAAATATCTTGAGAAGAAAGTGGACAACCTACTCAAAATAATATATGCTTTGGAACACTGAAACTACAAGTTTCTTGAAAGCTTTAATCAAATTCAGAACATGAATTTGGTTGCAAATAATCAGAATATGAGTTTACGACAAACCATCTTTCTACAAAATCGGAGTATTGAGAACAACTTTGTAGAAAATAAAAGATTGGGTGAAGAGGGACAAAATAACTTTGAAGAAAATAAAAGATTTGTTAAAGATAAACAATCTTTTAGTAAAGAGATTAACAGTTTAAAACTTAAGGTTGCTAGTTTAACAAGGAATTTGAAAGTGCACAAGAAAACACCATTTGGAGGCAGATATAGAATTAAAAAAGTTAGTAGCAGTTCTTCTTTGGTTTCCACATGGGGTGCTATGAAAAAAAGATTATATGCTATAAAATCTTTCATGAAGCCAAACACGAGAGAAGAAATCCTGGAGGGGGAAAACATATCTTATATTTTGAATTCCATGTTCAAGAAAGATGAGATAATATCCATGATTGGACAACCACATTTTGATTCCCTTAGAACATGTCTTGTTGATCAAGTGATAAATCAACTATTGGAGTCTATGAATGTAGAGAAAGTCCAAAGTGTTTGCGATGATACTGGGATTAGTAGACGAGGTTATAAGACACTTTTTAAATACTTACGAGAAGGATTGATAAATGTTGGAATCACTAATGTTGTCATTCCTCGTCCTTTTCATATAAAAGGTGCTCGTGCAAGAAGTAATAGAAAAGTTGTTGATCTTGTGGGTGACATGTATCATATAGAAGCAAAGAAAGAGATGAAACAAAAGGGTGGGAAGAAAAATATTAAGAATGAAATTGTGATTTTGAATTCAAAGAACAACATATGGTTAGATCTAGAGAAAATATTGCAAGCTATGGTGAAATTTTATGATAATTCTGTGGAGGAAGCACATGGAAAATTGATTTTTGTTGTCAAATTGGATGAGATGGAACTCATTAATAGTGAGAAATATGAAAGTTGTCTATCACATTAATGAACAGGGCCATGGATCCTAATATTGAGGTAACTGATAAAAAATATTTTTTTGTCCAATCTGAGAATCACATATGGTGGTTGGGATTGTTTCGCATATCTAAGGAGTCTCATGAAACACTAAAATGGGTTTTTTTTTTATCAAACTTTGATACCCACAACAATTGCCTCACAAAGAATGGGAGAAAAACTAGTTGTTGATGGTTATGGATCATATGAATTTGAATGGCATCTATCAGCTGATTTAAAAACATTAAAATGCATGTATAATGTTGGTCGTGGTGCTAATGCAAAGCATAATTGCATTTATTGTATGCACACAAGGGAAAAAGAAAAATTTCCAAGTGGCAGGTGGTCAAATGGGATTACAAGAAGTAAACAAGAAATTTATCCAAATCAAGATGAGATGGATTAAAATATGGATCCCATACTACCTATACCACTTATAAGAGTACATATATGTACGTTGCATGCATTTGTAAGAATTGTTGATAAATTAGTGTACCTTTCCATTCTATTTGCTTGGAATAAAAGGCCACGGGAAATTGCACAAAATTCAATTGAAGCAAATGAGAAGGTTCTTTCTAATGCTAGTGAAATTTGAATATGTAACAAACCTAGAGAAATTTTCATGTAATAAAAATTAATAAAGCCAAAATAATATCCACGGTTATGAAAAAATTATTCCAAGCTAAATGTTGGGAAAAAAAAATCCTAGTGTGGGTGTTCATTGGTTTATTATGGCTAGGGAAAATGGAAAAGGCAGTGGCAAAGAATTTGGAAAGGGAAAATGGCATTTTTGGAAATTTATTTATGAAAATAATGGAAATTAGGAGAAAAGGAAGGTGAAATGTCACAAGTTTCATGTGAGGAAGAAAATAATGGAAAATAGAGGAAAATAGAGGCCTCAATAATAAAAAGTCTTATGAGGATCAATTGGTACGTTTTTTCACTTTCAGTTTTGAAGCTCTTTCATTATTCTCTCTCTTTCACACTCTTGGACACTTAGAATTTTCTTGGAGTTCTTTAGCATTGGATCAAGAAGAGAAAAGAAGGCGAAGGAAAGAAATGATCAAGAAAGGAAGAGGAGGATCAAGTAGCTACGGTGGGATTACTTGTAGGTATCGATTTGCATGTGTGATTTCCTTACTAGTTTTGGAATACATTGTTATGCAGGTGTGTTCTTGGTTCTCGTGTTGTCATGGGCATGCATTTTTCTAGGTGTGATAGTGTCCTTCAACCTTTCCTTGCCATTTCTAGCTAAGCATGGTGTGATGGGTTCTCATGTTTTGGTTGATCTGGATTTCCAGATGGATTCGAAATTGAGTGAGGTGGATCTCTGAAAGAAAGAACACATGGGCCTAGCAACCCCTGAATTGGACTGTGGGTTGCGATAAAGCCATATTTTTTTATTCCCTTAGTGGGACTAGAATCCTCAGCCAGTGGATGGTGGGATATACGGTAAATCCTAGAGGTGGGTGCTCTCCATCAGGCCTAGGAATCCCATGATGGGATATATGGTAAAGCTTGAAGAGTGAAGTCTCAGTTAGGGCCTAGTGATCCGGTGTGGATTGCAGTAAATCTTAGAGACTGGTGTCTCTGTTATTGCCTAATGATACTTGCATAAGATTGTGGATTGTAGAAAAGCCTATATATTACGAGATAGAAAAATTCATCATGGTGTAGGTGGAGAAATTTGGTGGCATCCATGCTTGTTTTGGCCTAGTGATCTGGTGAAGATTGTGGCAAAGCCTAGTTCTAATGATGAGGCTGAGGTGGTGTAGCCTCGGGAAACCCTGGTTTATGAGTCCCAAATTCATGCTTGGAATATGGCATGGAGGTGATTAGATGAAAAAAAGATTTGGTTAAGCCAATATATGGTCAGGTGGTTCATGGAATTCCCATACCTGGTTGGCATTTGCATTCATTAATAAGAGTTCCTTTTCTTGGTATTTTATGAGAAAATGTAATGGTTCATATGTGGCATTTATGGCTAATGTATCCTTATTATTTCTATTGTTTATATGTTGGTTATGAGTATGTTTTATGAAAGTGATGATGTATGGCTCTCATCATGTTTTGATTGTAAATGAATGAACAATGAATATATTACCTAATAGATGATGATGCAGTTAATGTGATAAGGCATCAATTATTCTTAGTGATTCTTAGATAAGTATGAGACTCCTATGCTCAAATCTATTGTTATGACCTATAGATTGCATATTTATGACATGTTTGATGACATGCATGTCATGTCTAGTAGGGGTCCAGTCACGTCTTTGTTCAAATATGTGCATTTGTATCAATGTCTCGATGTTACTTTTCATTCCTAAAGGTCTCAAGGAGTTATAGGCAGTGGCCTGAGTCTTGGGTTGAAAAGGTGGAACAAAATTCGGGGTCGCAGGCTCAGAACTAGCTAAAAAAGACCCCAGTTGCTTGCATGCCCATGTTGTGAGAGTGACTAGAGGGAACCAGTCGCACACATGCCCATGTCATCAGAGTAATTAAGGCTCTAGGGCAGTGAAGTGTCAATTTTTCTCAAGGGTTGATCACCTGGAAGGGTTGGTTGGCTCTTGTAGGTTCTGCGACACGCACAAAAGGTCATATTGGTTGTGTTGTGTTAGTTCCACTTCCTTAATTGTACATGGGGAGTTGAATCAGATTATATTATCCTCTCATCACATGTTTACCCCAGTGGACCGGTTAACTTGGGTAAATGTGGGAGGAGGGTGTTACAGAGTGGTTTCAAAGCATGGTTCACCCCTTGGGCTGGATGGTAGGTGCATTGGTCATGCATTCATGTTAGTTTCATATGTGTTCCTTATGCTTATTGTCTATATACTTGTTGTGTATGCATGGTGTTGGTCATGGTTGCATTTTTGTCACCATGTGAAAGTTGATGGTGTGTTGTTGGATGTTTTTATTGTGAGTATAGGTCAGTTATGCACTAGTTATGCATGTCAATGTTTTTATGTATTGTGTGTGCATGCATGTTGTACATATGTTTATTATACATGCATTGACATGATTGTCGTCATCATGCACGAGTTCATAATGTGTGGTAGATTGGGTCATGCATTGATTACTAGACTATGGTTAGGATGATATCTATATGTTGTTATGATTATGTTTATACATGTATTTTCTAATTTGGTTGATCTTGCAGATGAGATATCCTCCTCAAACTATACTGAGGTATGTTGATTATATTTATATTTTGGTTTAACTGACATGCTATGTTTGAGAAGAAGGAATATCAAGATGACAAGAAAGATGGTAGACTATAGTTCACGAGAATTTCCCTATGGATCAAATGAGAAACGTGGTGTTGGGAACTCTTCTAAATTAGTAGACACATTGAGAAGATTAAAGGAAGAATTACGAAGTTGCAAGGAATATAATGACAAAATCATACAGGCATAGGATAAACAAGCAAAAGTTGATGCAATAATCCTTCAAATTTTGTCAGAATTCTAGATACAGGGACCACCTCAGAACAACCATGGATAGGAGGAAAAAATTGATGGGGCATATGGCAGTATATCTCATGGTGGGCATAGGTCAAATAGCGATGACACGGTTAGAGATGACAGGTTCTTGGACACTCTAGATAGGAGAGGTGATGGACACAGAGGAGTAACAGGGGATATTTTCTAGATGAGTTTAAGAAAGCTAAGCCACCTACTTTTGATGGATACTTGAACAAGTCAGAAGATGTAGAGACTTTGTTACTTGGGATGAATAAGTTCTTTGAGCTACATGAGTACACAGAGAATACGAAGGCCAAAATAGTTATTTTCAGCCTCAAAGGGAAAGCATACATCTGGTGGGAAGATGTGAAGCGCGTTAGAGACATCAACACAGAGGAGTTGAGTTGGCATGAATTTAAAATACTTTTTAGGAAGAAGTAATTGTCAGAAAATTACCATGACAGTAAGGCCAAACAATTTTACGAGCTAAATATGGGATCAATGATATATGAGGAGTATACGACTAAGTTCATGGAGCTATTGAGTTATTTATTGTATCTTAAGGATCAAAAGGATACAATTTAGAGATTTGATAGTGGATTTCCATTAGATTTTAGAGATCATATTGAGTATGACGAGGCTTGGTCAATTGAGGAAGTTATTAGGAAATTAAAGCATTAGTATGAGTAGTCAAAGCGTAAGAATTAATCTCATCAAGGATGGAAAGGGAAAGATAAAGGTAAAGGTAAATGGAAGCTGAAAAGAAAAAGGATTTAGAATGCAAAAGAGAAAGAAAATGTTGAACCATACAAGAAGTTCAACGTAGCTAGATAGGGACATGGGTCATAACAACATAATAGAGGTGATGGTACAAGATGGTTGGAGTGTTAGACATGTGGAAAGGAACATCTCAAGAGAGATTGTCTGTTGAATAAGGGTGGTAGGCTTTATATCTATAGTCAACAAGAGGCGCATACTATTGGGGATATTGGGCAGATCATTCCTCATATCTATGCAGCTTTGGATAATGAGCAGGAAGAGCACTAGGCAACTGTTATCGAGATAGGCAGTTAGCTTTTTTATCAATTTGTTTACATTTTGATTGACCCTGGATCTAATTATAGTTATGTTAGTCCTGACCTGGTGGATAAGTGTGGTTTGAATAGAGAAGTGCATGCAAAATATTGGTTAGTGTAGTTGGGTATAGGTACAAAGAAGAGAGTATATCACTAGGTAAGAGCTTGTGCATTCGAGTTGGATGGTATGCCAAAATCAACACATTTTAATGTGTTTTGATTGGGGTCATATAGTATGCTATTTGGTATGGACTGACTATATATTCATAGGACCAAAGTGGATTGTTATGACAAAACCATTGAGTGCTTGGATGATAATGGAAAACAAAGAATATTACAGGATAATAAAAAGGCAACATCAGTTAGAATGGTTACAACTATGCAGGAAAAGCGCAGTCATAGAAACAAGTGTGTGTTATTCGCAGTGCATATTTCTAGTGACAAAGGTAAGGATGTTGAGTATGCATAGGTATTGAGTAGGTACTCAATCTTGTAGTAGTTTCAAGATGTGTTTCCAACAAAGATTTCATAGTTTCCACCTCACAGGGAAGTAAACATTTCTATTGAGTTAGTACCAGGTGAAACACCAACATCAAAGGCACCATACAGGATGAGCGCTCTAGAGTTAGTAGATTTAAAGTTTTAGTTGAAGGAAATTCTTGACAAGGGATCCATTAGGCCAAGTGTATCACCTTGTGGTGCACCTATATTGTTTGTGAATAATAAGGATGGTACTCTCAGGTTATGCATTGCTTACAGGTAGTTGAACACGGTGACCATCAAGAACAGGTATCTGTTTCCAAGGATTGATGACTTCTTTAATCAGTTGAAGGGGACATAAGTGTTCTAAAATGTTTATTTGAGATATGGATATCATCAGGTACACATTAAGGAAGAGGACACATATAAGAAAGCTTTCTGGACCATGTACAAGCATTATGAGTTTGTTGTAGTTCCATTTGGTTTTACTAATGCTCCATCTACCTTTATGTGCTTGATGAATAGTGTGTTGTGCCCTTACCTGGAAGAAAAAATCATTGTGTTCATTGATGACATCTTGTTATATTTTAAAAATGAGGACGGACATGCCGAGCATTGAGAAATAGTGTTGAGATTGTTGAGAGAGCATCAATTGTATGCTAAGCTTAGAAAATGCAATTTATTTTAGATAAAGGTACATTACTTAGGGCACATGGTCTCCAAGGAAGGTATAAAAGTGGATCCAGAGAAGATAAGGGCTATCATGGAGTGGGAAACTCCTAGAAGTGTGGAAGAGGTAAGATAATTTATGGGGATAGCAGGTTACTATAGGAGGTTCATCGAGAACTTCTCTCAAATTCCATATCATATTACGTCATTGTAGAGGTAAGATAATAAATTTGAATGGATAGAGGAATGTGGAGCAAGTTTTGAGCAGTTAAAGTAGTTGTTGACAAATGCTCCAGTGCTAAAGATTGCAGATCTGGACTAGGAGTTTGTGGTATGTACAAATTCCTGCAAGAGAGGACTTGGTGGAGTTCTTATGCAAGAAGGATAAGTGGTATGCTATGAATCACAGAAACTAAACATGCACGAGAAAAAATATCTGACAGCGATCATTTATGCGTTGAAAATTTGGAGGTGTTATCTTATTGGCATGAGATTTGTATTTATGACTGATCATAGTAGCCTTAGATACTTATTTGATCAGTCGAACTTGAATGCAAGGAAATCTATATGGTTGACCACGATCAATGAGTTCTATTTTGAGATCAAGTATATCAAGGGTAAGGAGAATAGGGTTGCAGATGCTCTTAGCAGGGAGATACAAGTGAATTGTATAAAAGCTATGAGTTCTTATGGGACGGAGTTACATGATTAGATCTTATACGTAGGTCACCATGATGACAGGTATAGGGAGCTTATGCACATGTTATAACAAAGTATAGGTACAATTACAAGTGTGGGTACATGTGATCGGGATGTGGACTATCATCTTATAGAAAATGGCTTGGCTAGAGACATATGTCCTAGAAAACAGTGAAATCAAGAAGATCATCTTGAGGGAATTTCATGCTAAGACGTATTCAGGTCACTCGGGATATCAAAAGACATTGACAATAGTGAAGAAGTTTTATTATTGGTCAAATATAAAGAAGGATGTGGCAGAGTTTGTGGCTAGATGCTTGGACTGTCAGCAGGTAAAGGCAGCATGAAAGAATTCAGGTGGACTATTAACCGGTTACAATTATAGAGTGGAAATGGGAGGTCATTTCCATGGATTTCATCACAGGTTTACCGAGGACATATAGACAGCATGATTCCATCATGGTTGTGGTGGAAAGTTTTAAAAAGATAGTGCACTTCATTCCAGTGAAGTTTACTTATTCAGGTAGTGAAGTAGCACAAGTCTTCATTAGAGTTGTGGTCATATGGAATGGTGTTCCGAAGAATATTATGTTAGATAGGGATGCTAAATTCACTTCCATGTTTTGGAAGGAGTTTTTTGCAGGTTTAGGGATAAAATTGGCCTTGAACAAAACTTATCACCCGCGGGCAGATGGAAAAACAAAGATGGTCAATAGGATATTGGAGGACATGTTGAGGATGTATCTAATGCATCAAAAATGAAAGTGGGAAGAGTATCTTCCACTAGTTGAGTTCACTTACAACAATGGGTATCAGGAATATCTGAGGATGAGTACATTTGAGGCATTGTATGGGTGGAGTTGTAATACTCCCATCATTTGGAGGGATCCACTTAACAGGGTGTTAATTGGACTGGAAATGTTGCCAAAAATAGAACAGGAAATGTAGGTAATAAAGAAGATTCTAAAGGGAGCACAAGACAAGCAGAAAATCCATGTAGATCGAAACAGGTTGTTTAAGGAGTTTCAGGTTGGGAACATGTGTACTTTCACATCAAGCCGGAGAAGATCTCCTTTCGGATTGGACCATGTGCCAAGATGGCACCTCCGTTTTATGAAACTTTCAATATTCTTGAAAGGATTGGACAAATAGCCTATTGACTTGCATTGCCTCCAACAATGAAATTCTATGATGTTTTCCATGTTTCATTGCTTAAGAAATATGTTAAATATGTTGATCATGTGATTGAATGGTTTGTATTTTAGATGGATCCAGATGGAGAATTCCAGTTGGAACCTCAGTGTATATTGCAGAGAAAAATTCTCATGCTCCAGAATTGAGCAATCGAGCAGGTTAAAGTGCAGTGGAAGCACTTTGGGCCCGATGAAGCTACATGAGAGATTGTAGATTAGATAAGGGCTATGTATCCTTCCTTATTCGCTAGTTGAGCAAATTTTTTTGGTGTATGTTTTGGTATATGTGCATATGTATATGTATGTAAATAATGACATGATCTATGTTATTAATATCTAATAAGTGTTATGGGTGTCGTGTTATTATGATTGTCATGTTGTTACGTTGTTATGTTGTTATGCTTGTTTCTTTTTAGTAGGTTGATCACTGTAAATACTGCATCAAGCTAAGTTATAAATCTACATGGGTTGTATGTTTTATTCACAACGATTTTTTTGGTTGTAGGTGTCATTGAAAACCGAGGATGGTGTTCCCCCAAGGGGGAGGGTTGTGTAACAACCCTGGTGGAAATTCCATGTAATAAAAGTTAATAAAGGTAAAGTAATAACCATGGTTATGGGACACTTATTCCAAGCTATATGTTGGGAAAAGATATCCTAGTGTGGGTGTTCATTTGGTTTATTAGGGCTAGGGAAAATGGAAAAGGAAATGCCGAACACTTTGGAAAGGAAAAATGACACTTTTGGCAATTTATTTACAAAAATAATGGAAATTAGGAGAAAGCAAGGTGAAAGGTCACAAGTTGCATGTAAGGAGGAAAATGAAGGAAAATAATGGAAAACTAAAGAAAATAGACGCCTCATTAATAAAAGGGCTTCTCAAGATCAGTTGGTATCTTTTGTCAATTCAATTTAGGATCTCCCTCTCTATTCTCTCTTTCTCACTCTTAGACACTTAGATTTTTCTTGGAGCACTTCAGCATTGGACCAAGAAGTGAAAAGAAGGCAAAGGAAGGAAAGGATCAAGCAAGGAAGAGCAAGATCAAGCAGCTACAACGAGATTATTTTTAGGTATCAATTTAGATGTATGATTTCCTCGCTAGTTTTGGCATGCATGGTTATGCATGTGTAATCTTGGTTCTCTTGCTGTCACGGGCATGTGTTTTTATAGGCGTGAAAGTGTTCTTAAACCTTCTCTTGCCATTTTTGGATACCCATGGTGTGATGGTTCTCATGTTTTTTTTGGTCTTGATTTCTGGATGGATTCAAAACTGAGTGAGGTGGATCTATAAAAGAAAGAAAACATGGCCTAGTAATCCCTGAACGAGACTGTGGGTTGTGGTAAATATAGATTTGGTGTTTCCTCGGTGGGCCTAGGAATCCTCGATCGGTGAATGGTGGGATATATGGTAAATCCTAGAGGTGGGTGCTCCCCATAAAGCCTAGGAATCCCGAGATGGGATATACGGTAAAGCCTAGAGAGTGGAGTCTCAGTTAGGGCGTAGTGATCCAGTGTGGATTATGGTACAACCCAGAGACTGGTGTCTCAGTTATGACCTAGTGATCCTTGAATGAAACTGTGGATTGCGATAAATACTAGAGACTATGAGACAAGAAAATTAGTCATGGTGTAGGTGGAGAAATACGATGGCATCCATAATTGTTTTAGCCTAGTGATTTGGTGAGGATTGCGGTTAAGCCTGGTTCTCTTGATGAGGGTGAGGTGGTGTAGCCTCAGGAAACCCTAGTTGAGTTTTGGTTATGAGTCCCACATCCATGCTTGGAATATGGCATGAGGGTGATTGGCTAAAAGAAATATTTGGTTCAGCCAATCTATGGTTGGGTGGTTCATGGAAGTCCCATACTCGATTGGATTTTATATTCATTAATAAGAGTTACTTTCCTTGGTATTTTATGAGAAAATGTATTGGTTCATATGTGGCATTTATAGTTTATGTATCCTTATTATTTATATTTTTTATATGTTGGTTATGAGTATGTTTTATGATAGTGATGATGTATGGATCTCATCATGTTTTGATTGTAAGTGAATGTACAATGAATGTATGACCTAATATATGGTGATGCAACTAATGTGATAAGGAATCAACACTTCTTTGTGATTCTTAGATAAGTATGACACCCTTATTCTCAGATATGTTGTTAAGACCTGTAGATTGCATATTCGTGACATGTTTGATGAAATTCTTGTCATATCTAGTAGGGGTCCAGTCGAGTCTTTGTTCAAAATTTGCATTTTTATCAATGTCTCGATGTTACTTTTCATTCCCGAAGGTTTCATGGAGTTATGGCTAGTGGCTTGAGTCCTGGCCCTTAAAAGGTGGCACAGAAAAAAAGGTCGCAAGCTTAGAATTAGCTAAAAAACGACCTTAGTTGCTTGCATACCCATGTGTTGGTGGTGTTGGACCCGCCAACATGTGAAAGGGTTCTCCCCGGTAAGAAGTCCCAATTAGACCTTAGACCATTTGGTGTAGGAGTCCAGTAGTGGGTCATAAGGTAATGCCTTGACCGAGATGTTGCACAGAGGCAAGTAGGATAACTCTGTCAGTAGCAAGGGTGTGACTGTTGAAGTGAGTCAAGGAGGGTGTATGAGAGAGTCTAACACATAGGGGGTGAGATGAGGGTGAAGGCGAGTTCCAGGTTGAAAGCGATCAGTCCCAACTCGGCTAGGAACACACAACACAAAATGACATACATAGCCTCTGACAGAGAAGTCCACTTAGATGTGATAGTCACATCGTACAAGGTAAGATAACATGTACAACACTCATGGATCAGTCTGAATGAGTGCAACAGTTGTGACAACAAGGTTCATGTGAAAGGTTTGTCTGATGTCCGGTAGAGCATTCGACATAAACGAGACATCATTAGCAGCATATACAACACATTTGCAACAAGATTCATATAATTGCATAAGAATTAATTCATACACAAATACGTAAGTTAAACAACATATATCATTAAGGCAACTAGAGAGTCCAAATAAAATAACAACATATGCATGAAAATGCGTTGTCTCTTATTATATAAAGAATTGTAAGTTCCAATCATACGATACATCCATGTAAACCTGCTAGCCCCATCAGTGGAATCACAACCACATCTGCTTACTCCTCCAAAAAGATGAACGAGCTTCATGGAGTGGAGAAGCCAAGGCGTGTTACAATATTGTCCAAGCTATTTCCAAGATATTATTATCAAAAGCTTGGCTAACCAAAATCCCTTACAATGAGTTATGAGGGGCTATTTATAGCAAAGGGTGGGGTGACCCTTGACATTCCCCTTTGTGACAGTTCAACTACCCTCATGACTCTTCACGTACTCTATGACTGTTACATCCAACTATTGACACTTGACTTACACTTGACATGACTCAACATTATAATGTACATGTACTAATGTGAGACAACATGGCTTGAGAAAGCCTTGCAAGACATCACTAACACTCAGTCCGTTGTGATGAGACCAACTCTTTTGACATGCTTGTGATGGTGAAGGTGGTGAGTTGATGCCAAGCTTGGTCGTCCATGATGGTGTGCATGCACCTTATGGTGACATCTTGCTAAAGAAAACTCTTGCCTCCATTGCAACTGGTGCATTGGTTTGGCTCCTTCATCCAACTCGTCTGCTAACATGCGCATGGTCTTCTTAGGTGCGGCTGAACTGGCAACACACTAATGCATAGTGTCCGTGTTGATCTTCAAGTGTGTATTGGTGGTCATGCACATCAACTTGCCAAAGTACATGTTGAGCTTCAATTGGACTTGCTTCTTGTCTTCGCCTTGGTGAGTGTGCTGAGTGGGTTGGATTGCATGTGTGTGCACAATGACATGCATGTTACTGAATCCCTTGCATGTGATCAAAAACACTGCCCACCTTGTTTCCTCCATGTCAGCTGCTGGGATGGATCTTTAACTTGTATGGGTGCAGTTTAATCCGTGAGTGCACGTTGCATCCACTGTTGTTTCTAATCCTGCCGCAACTCATTCATCTATCTGTGTAGCTTCATGTTCTTCCTTGAGTTGTTGCTTCAGCACATGCAACTCCTTCTTCATTCCATTCTCTGTCTTTGCGCGACCTTCATGTCATGCCATCACCTCATAGCCTGAGTCTCCAGAGTTTCTTTCATTATTAGTGGCTCTGCTCGCTGTGATGTTTCTGCTTGATGTCCTTGTCTATGAACAACTTGATGTCTTCACGAGTAGGCAAGCTCATAGACCCTTGATCGACTGCATCTTCAGGTGTGCTCTCAATGGTGTCTTTGACTTTGCTCTCTTGGAAACTATTGTACCTACACTGCTAAGAGGCAGATGAGCACCTGCAATACCTGGGGACATGAAAACACCCATGGCAAGAAATTTTTTAGTCAAAAACCAATGAACTTGAAGAACTGACTTGCAACATACCTATGTGACTGATCATGAAGGTTGCACAATTTTGGCTAGGAGATTGGGAGACCAACTGCCAAGACCACACAAGGCACAATCTGGGCTGCTGGGAGACTGACTGATTGCTGGAATTGTGCAATGCACATTCTAGTCTGGATGCTGACTATTGGGATTGTGCAATGTGTAATTCCAACAGGGAAGGACTGTTGGCCTAGGGACAGATTTGTGCAATTTCTTGGGCCAACTAGCAACTATCCTCCAGAAATGAGAAAAACAGTCTTGGAGACTAGTGTTGGGCAGGAATGCACAAATCTAGAGAGGAAGGTGAACTTTCCTTCCCCAGATTACACAATGCAGCCTTGGTGAAGGCAGAGTCCAGGCTAAGGTTGGGCTGACTCGCCGACGGGCAACTGAAAGCAACTAAGACAGTAAGTGCATGGCGACACTAAGTGATAGCATAAGTGATTGACAGTCCATGCAAAACATGAATGAAATATTCAACAAATAGATCAACATGCATGTGGGTGAAGTAGTTCACTAGTTGGGCGAACGCCTGTGCAAAACAGTTTCATGCATGCGATAGCAGTGAGATAGCAATGAAATCTGAAACAGAGCTAAGAAAAGCTAGTATACATGGAAACAACATCAAACATTCAAGGAAATCAAGCAAATAGTACTCCCATAAGCGAAAACACAAAAAGCGACAGAAATGCAACACAAAGCATGGGAAGTGGGCTTACCCCAAAACAACTAAGATAAATGTACCAACTACTCCTAGATGTGATGTGGGATGTAAAAACTACAAGTTTGATGTGAGGAATGAGCTATGCAGTGTTTGGTTGATGAGTTTTGATAACATGGAGGTTGTGACGCGCATGCCACAAATCTAGGGGAAGCGACACTTAGTGGGAGGTTTTTGAGTTTCTCCTTGCATGTAACCTCCAACTGCTAAACATAGATCCCTGAGACAAGGGATGCCTTTGCATGCTTCCTTAGGAGAAGTAGTCTATGCATCCAAGTTTTCTTTGCTCGGTCTTAGAGGGAACCGGTCAACTCAGCTGCACATGTAAGAGGCTATTTGACTACTTGAAGGAAATACGCATTTTTGGCTGGGAGATGCACTGAATTCCCAAGAGATTTGCACAATTTCTGGGCAAAGCAACTAATTATTGCCTAGATTTGTGCAAATTGTGGACTGAGCAGCCTTGCTGGGGAAATTTGTGCAAATCTTGTTGGGAGTGTTAGCAGGCAGGATTGCGTAATCCCGAAGCCTAGTACGTTGCGAGAGAGGATTGCGCAATTTTTGGAGGGAAGGATGGTTTCCCTCCAGAAATGCACAATTTTCAAGGGGAAGTTACTCAGCTTGTAGCTGGACCAATTTCGGGTGAACAACCTATGAGGGGAATGAATCAAGCTGTGACTAATAGGCTGTCTTTGCGCAAGAAATACACTGAAGCTTGTGAACTTGACGAACCAAGGCAAGCTGCTATGAGGGTTGGAAGGGAGGCTCTAAAACAAGGCTAAGGAAAAATTTTGGAAGGTGGTTGTAGCCACTACAACACTCCGACACACTGGTAGAACTCCAACTCTCTGAATGGACCTTGTTCGTGAAAAGCATGTCTAACACCTTTGGAAGCATTGTTCAGTTCTCAGCTCATCTTGGTTTCACACTAACTTGATTGAAAGATGTAGCATCTACCAAACCCTTTCTCGATTGACACACATTCCAAGCTAAGGCAACACAATTGTTTCGGTTGGGGTTGAGGGGTATATAGGTGCACAAGCAGTATAGTCGTCAGAGTCTTAGTTTTAGCTTTGGTATTGTTCCACTACCACCAGGCCTGGAATGCACCTCAGTGGAGTCACATAGGAACACAAGCATGGCTACGTTGCCAATGAGCCTGGTCAGTACCTTGGCAAAGTTACTTGCATCACCTCCCCGCGCAGGAATCCTTTCTCTTCTTTTGCCTTACTCATTTTGAATTTTGAATTTTTTGACTTTTTATTTTTTCACATTTTTCATTTTTCAACTGTGCATGGCACTTATTCATTTAAGAGGCAGAAGAGGGATCTTGACTTATTGAGAAAAGAAGAGGTTGTTCCAACAGAGAAGTAGTTTATTGTATCTCTGACGTGCTTGTTAAGGTTTTTCCCCCTCACCTTACTCTACTTGATTGAGCTGACAAGGTTTAACCCAAAAAAAACTGACTAGAGAAGGTGACACTAGTTAGCGTGCAAGAGTTGTGTTTTCACCAAGGTTCACTTCAAACAGTATGTATTTTCCTTCGACGTATCATGGACTAAAAGTAACAAGCTCATCATACAAAGGTAAGATGATAGGTAACCAAGTAGTGAGAGTTGTACAAGCCCTCTTGTACTTTACCCAGCTCGTTTCAAGAGGCATGCATGGTTTCATGTGAAACTAACCTATGAACAAAATAAGTGGACTAACAAAAAAAGAAAAGAAAGAACAAAAGAAAAAGTGAAAGCAAAGAAAGTAAGCAAACAAGAAAGCAAACAAACCAGCAAACAAAGCATGTATGAAAACAAGCATGCAAGCAAACAACTAAAAGAAAACACTACTCCTACTCCTACACTAACGGTGCATGGGCCTAATCATGTGAAGCGATACTTCCAACGCAGCCATCGACACATTGGCAGACCCATGTTGGTGAAGGATTGGTCCGCGAGCAACCCTGTTGTGTGAACCAACAAACAAGAAAGATATAACAATGAATATAACCACACTTTGTGTTTCAAAGTTCCCACGGGACATAAGTGAGTGCATGTGCATGAAAGGTAGTCCATGGACTTATCATGGTGTTGTGTGTTAGTGTAAGTGTCTTCACACTGCCATCAATGATCAAAATTCACTCTTTTGCATTCATATTAGGAGTCCCATTCTCAATGAGTTTCATTCCATTAGGTCATGGATCAACTGATGGTAGGCACATTTCAATTTTTCCCTCATGACACATATCTGTTGACCATTTTTCATGTGTGATTCAATCAATGGTTCAGGTCCAATTTCCTTTTCAGTCTATTTCATCAAATAGGTCTTAGGGTTTCAGTTTCAATAGGTATTAGCATTTCACCATGTTAAATTTTCAGTAACCATTGACCAATAAGGGTTAGCAGACACATGAGGATGACAATAACCATCAGGAAAGCTTTAAAATCATAATTTGTAGATTTAATAAGTTCTTCACCTCAAAGCCAGTTTGAGGTGAAAAACAGAGTATTTGTATTTATTTTTAATTTCATAAAATTTCATCATTTTTTATATGTAATAATTAAGTCTCATGTTGCTCCTGGTCACCCGGTGACATTGCCTAGTACCTGCCACTGTAAAAGTCAAAAATATGAACATCAGTCCACTTATCAAATACAAAAAGGTCAAGCATCCAAAAAACAGAGTATTTGAAAAGAAAAAGCAAATAGACATTATGAAAGTGGGTTTTCACCATCAAAAATCAAAAAATGAAGAGATATATAAAGCCCATCCTTATTGATCATTTTATTATGAATTTAAAGTGACAAAGGAGAGAAAAAGTGATTTTGATGTGTCATTGAACAAAAGAGGGCGATTTCTGCATTTTTGGAGAAAAATCGACTGGCGCTACGCACCTAATCCCGGTGCTGCGCACTCGGGCTTTCTCCACTGTGTATTTTTACATAGGCGCTGCACATAGGATCGGCATTGTGCACCTATGTGGAGGGCTGCGCACTTTTGCAGTCAAGCTCTAGATTGCCCACCAAAGCTCCAAAATTGCAGATTTCTCTCAAAATCATTCATTCCACCTTCTTGCAAGTAAGTTCCATTACCATATCACTTGACCTAGGGTTTGCTTTGCTAGAGTTGTTTTGTTAGCATCTTTGAAGTTGAAACCCTAGTTTCTAGGGTTCTCTAGTTTTCATCATCACTCATTGCTTGCTTACCCTACCCTCACCATCATTCCCTAAACTAATCCTGATTCCCATTCATCTATTTCTCAAAACCCATCACCCTCATACATTTTCCCTATTCCCATTTTCCCACTTTCATTATCCCCAAAAAACATACTATCCCATTCACCATTCCCTAAAACTCTATTCATTTATAAATCTCTTCATACTCATCTTCATTTACCCCTCCCATCATTGACCACAAGGGATCACAACCATAAAGAGCAATGGAAAAGGACAGTGACTATGAGTTGGAAGAAGACACCCTTAGTGACAGTTCTAGGGGAAGAAATTTGCAGCAGAAGAGACCTCATAAAGGGGGAAAGATAATTAGGGAGGAGCCCACTAGTTTGATGGAATTTCTTGCTTGTCCACTTGCCATCTCATGTTTCAAACATCAGCCATGTTATGGTTTCTTTGAAATTGTGGAGAAGGTTAAGCTTCATCATGAATTAGCAAGGTTGTTTGTGACACATCTGGACAACAATGAAGTAAACCTTGCTGGAGTTACATTCACTTTGTCACCTGCTATTATTTCAGAGGCTACGGGCATTCCAAATGGAGGTGAAAGATGGAACAAAGGACAGTATATTGACAGGGAATATTATGAGCCTTTCATCAAGGCTAAATACCATGGCAAATTGAAGAGAGTGTTCCCCTTCAAATTCTTGGAGGACAGGCTTGCTCCACTTATGAAGATAATCATCAAATACTTTACTTGTGAAGGTAGGTTTTCTCGCTTGTATGCCTACCACATTAGATTGTTGATACATTTTACTAGGGTGAGGATGATGAATATTCCTTACTTCATGTTTCGAAATATTGAGAAGATGGCACTCTATGTCAAGAAACAACCATATCCCCAATAGTTAAACAACATCTACCACTTCTCTCTGATCAAAATCATTGTCTTACATTAGCTGAATCTAGTTAATATACCATGGGAGACCTTCATTTCTTAGGAAGTGTTCAAAGGTCCACAAGTATTTTCATTAGTGCATCAGGAGGAAGGTGGACCTTCAGGACATGAACAAGCCAAAGAAACTTAAATTGTTGGAGTGCCAGTGTTTGTGACATATCAG